>BGPR01000335.1:359452-397299 GCA_013235015.1 Araneus ventricosus | reverse complement strand
CGTGACAAAATGAGAATTGAGTATTTCTCATTGATTAAGCTGATTTTTATTTTCATTTAAATGCTTGTTGAGTCTAGTTCAAATTAAGGGTTAAGCAATCTCTCTTAAAGTGAGATTAGTCTATAATTCCAAAGTTCGGTAGAGTCCTTTCCAGGTTTTAGAGTGGGAACTACTGTACTGTTTTCTATCCAGTGGGAAAATGACCACGCGTGAGTGAATTAAGTAAAAGAAAATGATACACCAAACGAAATCTGCAACACAGATTGAATGAAATACAAATTTACAACATGCACAACAACCCAGTTTTATGAATAACAACATGCGAAGCGTGTATCACCTTTAGACGGCAAGTCCTTTGAACTCTTACTTATTCTTCTCCAACACACCTTAATATAAGTTTTCCAAAGATTTGTTGTTGGTACTGTGTCTTGCTTGCATTATTGTATCTGCCATGCCGCATACGACTTGTAATTAGGGCCGGCCGGAAGAGGGTGTGAACGGTGCGACCGCACTAGGCCCCGCGCAGCTGACTGATTTTGCAAATTAAAATGCTTTATTATTTTTTTTTTTTTTCATTTTAATCCGAATATACATACATTTGCATACAAGCACGGGATATGTGCACAGTTCACGTCGACCAATCAAAGGCGAGGTTGAGGACTTTGAATCTCATTACATAGACAAAACAGAACGAAAAAAGTAAAAATAATGTGTTTCATTATGCTTGCGTTGTAACGGCTGATAGTAAATGGTATTTTTTTCATCACTAGGTGGGAAAATAAATAAAATGTTAGTTTTTACAGGGAAGACAAATTTTTAATATAATATATTATTAAAATATACCAAATACTGTATTTCATTGTTTGTTGTAATCATATTACTAAAAAATTTGTCTTAATTTTTTTAATATTATTTTTGGACAATTTCGAAACATGACAAGTAGAGACAGAGATGCCATAAGAAAGTATGTGTGTGGATGTGATGAATTTAAGAAAAAACATTAGAAAAAAATGTTGGAAACGAGAGGAACTCCCTTGCAAAATTTTTTAAAACCCAAAATCTGCAACAAACTGGAGAAAAAGTTATTGAAAACAGAAGAACAGTTATTAAAAAATCAAAATCGCGGAAATCAAATTACGCCATATCATATCCGGGGAAAAAAATCCTAATCATCATAAAGACAGCTTTCGTCTTAATGAAGAGGAAATCCATTATAAGAAAACTGTAAAAAAGGAAAGACAATTATGAAGCGGAGGGAAACGGTGGTTTTTTTGTCGAATAAAGAACAAGATCAATCAGTCTGAGGATCGCAGCTTCAACAGGAGTACCAAAGAGTTGAAAACGAATTGTCGGTAGCAATGATCCCTGGAGCCTGCAATTATAACTTTATTATTTTTATTTTTAAGCGTGTCTTAACTTATTTCTTTGCCTTTCATACTTTGCTTGCGGTGTAATAAATATCAGATTGTAATTTTTTAACATTGTTTTGGATTTAACGGTACTCGGTGGAGAGGAAAAAGAGGCGGACCAACTCAATAATATATATATTTCTGTTCTGATTTCGTTTTTAAAACTTTCATTTATGTAATTGTATGTGGGCTTTTTTTTTATTTTGTTGAAGTCCCGATCCCACGGGCAACGCCGTGCGCGTACTGAGAGTATTTTATAAAATAAATAAGTATATTTATATATATTGCTACAAACATGGAAAGTCGCTTCCCAGCAATGTGAGTCTTATGGTTGGGAAGAGAGTTTTACAGGGGTAAGTATGGGATGATTGGCAGCAGCCAAGCCTGGTCCCTTAACCTTGGCAACAAATTTGGCGGCGAAATATGGATCTCAAAGGTGCTGGAATTTTCTCGATATCTCTATTATTAAAGGAGATACACTTGAATGTACTAGATGATTCCATGTGACGTCACGGCCTGCCAGGGGAGACTATATAAAGAGTGCGCTTGGATCACGGAGTGAGTGAATGTTGATCTATTTTGAACATGTTGATCGACTTGGAGTGGGAACGTCTTTGGAATTCTATCCGCCAAGCGGTATTGAGTAGTGTGTGTTTATCGACTGGAACAACTTTGAAGTTTCGTCTGCAGTGCGAGCTAGAAAGCTGGTGAGCTGAGCGCTGTTATTGTCGTTATTAGTGATTTTCTGACTGTTTGTGCTGCTAGATCTCAAAGTGCTGAACTGTTATTACCTGTGAATTGTTGTCTGTTTACGTTGCTAATCTGTGCAAGATCTTTTGTTTCCTGTTACCTGTGCTACGTGTTTTTCTGCATATTTGTGAATAAACCTTCATTCTCCATTATCATGCGTGTTGGACTGTTTACTCCATACACCCACAGAAAGACTTTTGTAACACTATCATCTTATTTCTGTAAATTTAAATTCCATTTTAAGAAGATTATTTTAATTTTTATTAGTATTTGTTTTTAATGGAGAGAATTTGCAGACATAAATTAAAGTATCCAAGCTCTTCATATGAAAGCTTGACGACTAGCTATGTCATCAATGGTCGCCTACCACCCAACACCTTCTATTTCCAAGAGAAATCGAAAAAACATTTCTCTACTGTGCATTCTCTATGGGGAAAAATATATCAGGCAGTCTCTCAGCCCCAACCACTGGACCTATTTCGGCAATTTTGATTTCATACGGAAGCGTATCACTCCTAAATATATCATCAACGGCTACCTGACACCAAGACCGAATTATTAAATACTCAAAGTAGGCAATATGGGCCCCGAGATTATTTTTTTTGTGGTATTTTCAGGATTATCTAATTTTGTGATTATATTTGATTTCACTGGAACAAATTCAAATTAAAATCAACTATCATTTAAATTTTAAAACATTATTCTCAGGATATTTTTTATTAATTTTCGAATACCACTCCATTGTATCACTGTGCTCCTTTTTTTGCGGTATTTTCAGGATTATCTAATTTTGTGCTTCCATTTGATTTTACTGGAACAAATTCAAATTAAAATCAATTAGTGTTTAAATTTTAAAACAATATTCTCAGGATTTTTTTTTATTAATTTTCGAATACTACTCCATTGTATCACCGTGCTCCATTTTTTTTTCAGTCGACTGACGGAGTCGCAAGCAAATAGCAGTGGAAAACTCTGCATCTGAGTATTTAAAATGAGTTATGAATGTTTTGTACTTCTTTATCATTTTGTTTAAAATTTCTTTTGGATTTTTATATACTTGCGATACTGAAAAAGATCATCCGCAATTCAGTGTTTTGTTACTTCAGTTTGTTGTTGTATGTGTAATTTAAATTCTGCTTATATAGAGATTAAATATGTAGTTTTGGAAGAGGAAAGGGGACCCTGGAAATTGCATTGTCTAAGGGCCCCTATAGCGCTTAATCCGGCCCTGCCTGACATCCTCCAATTGCGAGGTATATCGCACTATTAAACTTTGACTGAGTCCTTCAGCCTCTACAATCGCCAAGTTGCAAGCATAGTTACAGGTTATTAATATTCCGGGCGAACAACTGTCGCCAAAGACGGCTATTTCATAATAATAAAGCAAGACAATAGAGCAGAAATTTTAATAAAAAGAAATTGATGCTATACTATAAATGGATTCTATTGTCCAGTCAACGAAGGGTTTGAAAAAACATTAAATCATATAGTTTTGAAAATCGGTACACATGTTCGTGAGGAACTTCTGATGAACATACTAAAAGTCCCCGGTCATGAGGGGGGGAGCTCGCGCCGCCATCTTGGATCTCATCCCCCTCTTTTAGTTTTTCTTGAATATCTCGAAAGCTGTTCAGTTTTCAAATTATAATTGATATAACAAATTAAAGAACGTGAAATTCCCTACAAATTCATGCATTTATTATTACTCTACCAGATTAATTTTGTATATATGAATATCATAGAAATAATGTGCGTCTTTATCTTTCGAGATGTATTGTTGCTTACAAAATAAATGTTTCATTCGGTTTTCTCTCTTTACATTTTATTTGGTTTCAAGAAGTCTTTCATATAAATCTTAAAATTAATTATTTTTTTTCAAAAATAACGATTTCGTACAGTAACTTCAATTTGAAATCATTCTGTCGAATGCTGTAATTTAAAAAAGTACCTAATTCACCTATTAACTGTTTTAAAAGTGTGCGAAGAATTTACTTTAACCGAATTATTACTCCATTTCCAATAATGAAGAAAATTGTTTTTGCAGTTTAAATTCTAATAGCCTCGTTTGCAGCAACTTCCTAATTTTAATATTTCAACTTATCTTCAGTCATTTGTTTCGATTTTTATCTGCACACAATATCATAGTCTCACACACACACACACAAAAAATCTTTCACTTTGTTTTTGGTTTCAGACTAGAGATTTAAGTTTCCTTTGTTCTTTCCTTCATTTTATGTAATAATAATGAGACACAATAATGTAATGTCTTTTTTTGAATTGATTTTCAGTTTCAGTCATTTGCTTCGATTTTTATCCTCACACAATATCATATTCACACACAAAAAGTTTCGACTTGTTTTTAAAATTTTATTTTATTCTTTTTTTCCCCTCATGTCATCATAACATTATGATGCTACAATGTTTCGGACTAGAGATTCAAGTTTCCTTTGTTCTTTTCTTCATTTTATGTAATAATAATAAAGATACAATAATGCTATATTTCTTTTTGAACTTATTTTCAGCTTCAGTCATTTGTTTCGCTTTCATCTGCACACGATATCACAGTCACACACACAAAAAAAAACTTTCATTTTGTTTTCGACTAGAGAATCAAGTTTCCTTTATTTTTTCCTTCATTTTATGTAATAATAATAAAGAAGACACAATAATGCAACGTCTGTTTTTGAACTTATTTTCAGTTTCAGTCATTTGCTTCGATTTTTATCCTCATACAATATCATATTCACACACAAAAAAAAAGTTGACTTTTTTTCAAAAATTTTATTTTATGTTATTCTCTTTTTCCCCCTCATGTCATCATAACATTATGATGCTATAATGTTTCGGACTAGAGATTCAAGTTTCCTTTTGTTCTTTCCTTTATTTTATGTAATAATAATAATAAAGAAGACACAATAATGCAATGTCTGTTTTTGAACTTATTTTCAGTTTCAGTCATTTGTTTCGATTTTTATCCTCACACAACATCATATTCACAAAAAAAGTTTTCACTTTGTCTTTAAAATTTTATTTTATGTTATTGTTTCCTTCTCCCCCGTTTTCATCATACCATTACAATGTTTCAGACTAGAGATTCTAGTTTCCTTTATTTTATGTAATAATAATAAAGAGACACAATAATGCATGCAATATAGGTAATTTATTTATCTTCTAGTCAACATCCTTTGAGAAGCCACTGTTATTCTCAAGGACTCAGGTAAATAACAGGCACACATATCAATACATTTTTTTTGCCTTTTTTTTAAACAGAGCATTGGAAACACAAAAAACAAACAACCTCATTGGGCCCCTCCCACCAGACAGAAACCCGAAATCATACAACAATAAACAACCGCACACACACAAACACATTACAAGCAAACTGGCGCTGATAAGTATCGGAAAACGAGAGCAGCGGGAGGAATCTTGAGGGTTAACTGCTCTCAAAAACAAAAGAGAGAGGCCAGTTCTTTAATTTCTTCAGAAGTTTTAAGTTACGATTCTCTGCAGTTGTCAAATCACACTAAGTCTGGAAGATTTCTGCCCAAATAGAACGGGGAACCAATGAGGTCTCACAAACTTAAATTTAATTCTATATCAATGTTAAATACTATCCCTGGTTTCTCCTACGGGAATAGGAGAACCCGTTTGAGCCCTGAAAATATGTGGAATGCAGGTCATAAAAAACATTTTCCCCCTCGTTTTCTTAGTTAGCTTACAAACCAGCAAACACTGGTAATGGCACTTGACATATGAACAGCTAGAAGCTTTATGAATGACAACCTTCACATATATATATATAAGGTACCGGGTAAAGTCTTCATTCAGTGTTTGAAGCCCACCAATTTCAATCTTAAAAGCAAAATATACCAGCTGAAAAGCAGCCATGCTGTTTAAACCCCTTTCACAGGAAATGGTTTCTAATTAATCTACCTACTTAAAAAGTTCTTTTTCTTAGGTAGGCGGTGGTCTTCTGATGACATATTACTAAAAAATACAATTTCTAATAAAATCAATAGATAGCAGCACTAATTATAATCCCCCTTAAGGATTGATACATTTAACATCGTTTTCTACAAGAAAAAGTTAAAGCGAAGAACAGTTACAGTTTCCCGAGCAAGCAAAAAATATGAAGAAATTGGAATCGCATATTAAAAATTCAGCAATATAAAGATAAAAATTATTCCTATCCTTGGTCCCCCGACAAGTCCCAAAAAATTTAGAAATAAATTTAATATATATATAAAACGTTTAAAGCCTTCGGTTTTTAGCAAAACAATTAGATTTTTATTTAGAAACTGCTGGTATGAAGTAGGGGAAAACTTCTTTGATTTGTGTAGAATTTTTCTGACCTTATAGAATACAATTCACAGATAAAATAAACTATAATATCACTTTTACTTAATACCTTGATAAATGACATAATGTACATAAGCTGTTCACTGAAAACAAAGACAAGCAAGTATCTCTAATTTACTATTTTTTCAAATCACATTTAGATACGAACTGCAAAATTTTTTCTAGCAATAAAAAAGAAAACGCCTCCCTACTTATAATCAGCAACCTCATATCTTCCTTTCGAGGTTAAATTACTTAATTCCTCCTATTTGCAGCAGCCTTCTCCCTTTAAAACCTCTTACAAGCCGACAGTACGGCTCTTATTACGACCAAAGACTTTACCAGGCACCTTTATTCACTGTGCATATGAACCTGGCTGTATTTCCTATTACTACATATGTTAAAGTAGAAGAATCTGATTCATAAGAGGAAAAAATTTCATGAAATGACAGATATCAGTAGCATCACCATTCATTTTGAATGTGGAACAGTATGAAGCTTGTTTCTGTTATTAATTTCTAAACAGTACTCAACAATTTGAAAATGAAAAAGATAATTTGATATAAATAATAAGGAAAGATTAACGCATAACACATTTCCCTTGAAGATATTCCAAATTGGTTATATTAAAAACAACCTGAAGCAATATTTTCAACTTATCTCTACAGGGATGAATTTTTTAAAATAAATAATATATAATTTTTCATGAAAAACTATGCAATTTATTTGATTATTTTGCATTATATTAATTTGAAAAATTAATTCATTCTTTGGAATTTTCATCTAGCATATTTTAATTATTCTTTTCTCTCGGAATAATCTTAATTTAAAGAAAAAAATTAAGCTTCAAGTATGTATCGGTGCACTAGAAGAGGTTAAAAAGTCCCCACAAGATGGAAATAATGGCAACCCAGAGCATTTAATAACTTCTCCAGACAAAATTCTAGTTTTCTTAAATGCAATGTTTTCCAACATTGATACATATTCAGTTCTATAAACAAATGCGATACTCTGGCCATTTTCCAAAATGTAGAATACATTAATTCACAGAGCATTTTAATATTAAAGCCAAATAAGAACTTCCCCATATTTTTGTAAAATATTTTATGCACCCTAAAAAACAACCTCCTAAAACACATAAATTTGTTCTTATAATTTATTATAACATTAACAAAACTTCTTAAGCCATTTTTCCTACGAGATAAATGAATGTTTCATCCATAAATGCAATCAGTCACTTTGTATCTTTAAAATTATAAGACATTTCAAGTTACTACTTAAAACCAAAATCAGAATGCATGTTACAGTAATTTTTAAAAATATATACTTTGCCAGTAATATCTTCAGAGAAAAAATCTGGTACAACTAATTGGCGCAAATTTTGTAAGGGAAGAAGCAATTATATTGAACAATCATGTTTTCTATTGAAATCAGATATACTCAAAGAATTTGTGCTTTCCTTTCAATGACTGTCACAAGCTCCACTTTATTTTGATTAAAGTTAATGACAAAATTTTAATCAATTCATATATATTTATTTAGTGAAGAAAGATAAATTAAACATCTTCTAATCTACAATGATTTTTTTCTATTATACTTAATTTGTTCTGATATCAACATGCTTAAATATAATCATTAAAGATGAGAGGTGTCCATCATATGATGAACATACGGCCAGGTTCAGATCTTGAATATGCACATATAGACACAATTTTTTTTTTCTCTTAAGAGCACAGTCATATACGTAACTGGATAAGAAGGAACTTACAAACAAATGAAAATAATCTGTTAATTTTTGATGAGCCTAAACCGCTACAATGATATCAATATTTGATTGTGGAATGATAATCGAGAGAAAAAAAAAATGAAAATGAACATAAATTGACTGAATAGAATGTGTATGATATCAAGCTGATAATTATATAATTATAATAATAAATTTAATTTCTTTAAATTTATCCAGACAAATATAATAGGATGACTTCTACACACACACACACAAGAAAAACTCTGTAACGATATAATATAGATATGAACACAGAAAAATACGAACATAGTCGGTCAGTCGTTCCAGTCGTCAACGTGATATCAAGTATTTTTGCCTTGGCAAAATAGGTAGACAGTGAAAAAAAAAAAACATTTTTTCCCTTCATTTGCTATTTTCTGAAAGCAAAATCGTTTATACTTATTATTTTTTTACAAACAAAAGATCACTATGAGCCACAAACTTCGAAATGCTGCTTATAAAATATAAATCACATGGCTACAGCATGAACATTCTAACTACACAAATGCATTTTCATCATAACTACACACTACCAGCTTCTTTATCACACAGAATCCACAGCACTTTCCTCAACCAACTACACCACTCGTCCCTTTCTGCTCGCTTGCACACACATTAAAAAGGCCAAATTATTATCAAGACATGAGTCGTAAGGCATCACCATTTTCCGATGACTGAAAGAATAAGGTCAAAGCAAAATCACAACCTTTGACAAATTGTTCACAATTACAACCTAGTGACTGAATTCGTCTTTGATTATTTCAAAGTTTTTAAATGAAAACAGAATCAATTCAAAAGCATTCTTGGTTTTCTTCCAATGAAAAATTTTTGGAAAATTCAAATTAACTACTTGATTTTTCGTTCTGAAATTTGTGACAAAATTTAGCATAATCTTTTTTTTTTTTTTGAGGGGAAAAAAAATCTTGTTTGAAGGAAAAGCTGCCCAGAATCTAAAGTTCGATTTAAATTCTACAAGGTTTTAACTACTCATGAATAACTCTGTGAAAAGGGGATAAAACTGTAAATACATTAAAGAAAGAGCCAAAATGTATCAACACCAAATGGATATTAAGGGTGGAACCTCAAGTTCATTAGATTTACATATCAAATGGAAACTGACGAGCCATATTTGTGTTGACAATGCATTAGATCAGGGCTTCTTAAATTTTTCCTACATAGTGTGAGATACCATCAGATCTGTTTCCCCCTGCACACGCACCGCTAATCAACATACGAGTCCCTTAGAAATCAAAGCGGATAAGTCCATTTTTTTTATGTCTTCTGGTTTTTGTAAATTTTGATGGATTTAAAAACTATTTTTAGTTATTAAACAGGATTCTTACTGATTTTTTAAATTAAAAATCAAGGAGTTTTCAAGGAGTATTTTTAAAATTTTAAAGGAGTCAGTATTTACGCCCTTTTTAAAGTACACAAAAATTATATTAGAGTATATAAAATATTGCTAATAACTGAAATAAATGTGGTTATATTTATTTCTTTTATAAGTTTTCACTAAGCTGATTTTCCAAGAATGCCATGTTAAATATATTCATATGAAAATAGAGTGGTGCCACTTAGACACCTTATGGAGTGCACAGTGATCCAGTATTTAAAATATAGAGGTGCAAAGAGAGACATGGATTTAGATATTAGAAACTGTTTTTTGGCATTTTCAATGCTTATAAAATAGTACATGAAGAAAATAAAATTAACAAAACTTCTAGATTATTGAAACTAATTTAGATATAATTGATTAATAGTATCCAATTTGCTTCAACTCCACCATCACAATATACGTCCTTTACAACAAACCATGAGTTACAATTTAAAGAAATACAGTTAATTTTTAGAAATAATCCAAGAGAAATAACATTCTCAATTTGCATCATTCTATTGTTTTGGTTATTACTGATTGGCACTTAAAACCAATTATTAAATTCTGAATACTGCTAGGAGATGAACATCAAATCGTGGAAAGAGCAACACAAAATACTGGGCAATTGATACGGCGGCAATTTAGATTCCTTTTTATCGGTGAAACATGGCACACATTTAATAAAAGAAAGATGTTAAAAATTGAAAATCAAGGAGTTTATAAGGAGTAAAACCCAAATTCAAGGAGTTTCCATAGTGCTTAAAAATGAAAATTGTTTTCAAGGAGTGTACGAGCTCTGTTAAAAGATTCACTCATTGCTTCCTTAGACTTTATGTGCTTTTACTAATCAAAAGAATAAACCAAAGATTTAAAAAATTATTGTATTAAAAAACATGAATTTCCTCAATTTTCTTTCTAGACTTATCTGTATTGGCTTCTGAACGACTCGTATGGGAATGGAATCTTAACTGTTTTCCCAGAAGTGGGCACTGGCACTTTAATGACCTGAGGTAATATGGTGACCTCAAGACAGAATTATGGGATTAAAAAGAACTCTCGGGCCAAAACTGACTGCCTTGGATGAAATACTTACAAATGAGTAATGGATCTAATGGTTGTTAAACAGTGAAACACACTGCAAATGAACTTGAAATCTCTAAGTAAAAATGCACACTTTGCATATTGTAATTAGAATTAATTTTGTTGGGCCTATTCATGAGTGAAATGAAACATGAATATGCTAAAACGGAACATCTTTAAAGTTGATATAAAACTTTCATGTCTCTAATTTCAGCTCAAGCATTTGTTGGAACACCAATTTAATAGAAATATTAAATAGATTTAAAGAAATTATTAAAACCAAAGAATTTTTAAATTTTTTTTCTTAGTTTGTTTTCGAAATATGCGATTCAAGTGTCATCCAAAAACCTTTCGACAAGACTGTTTCAGTGTTGCCTCTGATGGTCCAAGAAGCCCTGATCTTATAAAAAGTTTCAAGCCAACCATAATTTGAGAAAATTAACTACAAGAAACTCACACAAATTTATCAGAAATCTACTCGAATGAAGTTACTAAAACTACTACATATTAAGAAGTTCAAATATGAATTTTCTTAAAATTTAGATGTTTCAAGATTTTTTTTTCCATTAAAAGATCAATAAAAATGAAAATGGAATGCTATTCTTTTTTTAAAAAATAACTGGAAGTTCATATAATAAATAGAAAGTAAAATTTTAATGAAAAAAATGTTAGTTAAATATTAATAATTTGCATAATCATCCTGCATATTTAAATTATGTATTTTATTACATTTAATGTTTGTAACATCATAACCATTATATTCAAATTTAAATAAATCTACCAATGGTAAGTTTTTTGCTTTTATACACATATCCAAAAGGTTTTAAGAGTTAACAATTGAAGGTTATGCCTTGTCAAGAATGCTTTTAAAATGAATTCTAAGCTTAATGAAATTGAAATGCTGCACAATAAAAAATAGCATTATTGAAAATCAATGCATTTTTTCTCGTACTATGTTGTCACATAACATCACACAATTGTTGAGGTTATTACTTTTGCATAGCTTTAAAAAGTGGTATGAAGTTCAGAATAAAATTATCTACAACAAGACCAGGATACAAACTTACAATTATTAAGCAAGTACATACAATTTTCCAACAATTACTGAAAAATATTGCTCAATATTTGATAGAAATATAAATATATTGAATGCGCGTATTTGAAAGAATAAATAAAATTAAGGTCTTTAAATACTTTTAAATACAGCACTGGAAATATGAAAAGCACCAACTCACAATGGATCAAAATTAAATTTAAAAAAAACTTTTCTCTCATTAAAATGCTTAATTTAAAAATGCATGTGTAGTTTTTATGGAATTTGCGTCTCTCAGTAAAAACTTAGAATAAATTTGGGAAAATAAATGTCATTCAAGAAACAATGCTGATGTACAATAAAGAATAATAAACCTTATCACTTTTAATACTTCATTGCAATAGTGTCCAACACTTTTAAACATGATAAATTTAACACAGGTTAGAATTTTGAAAATCCCAAACTTGAACAAAAGGAAATAAAATAAAAATGGTAAAATGAATATTGCAGTAAAGAAAATTTGGTTATATCATGTTAAAAAAAAGTACTATTCCCCTTCATCTCAATTTCTTTACAAAATGTTATTGCATTGAGTAGCTGTTAAGTTTCCTAGAATTCGGTTCATGTACAAGGAAAACATACATTTTGAAGAAATGAATTTGAAAATTAAGAAAACTGCGATTTTATTAACTTAAAAGCAAAACAAATTTATATAACGGAGAGATAGATGAGTGAAGGTTCAAGTTAAATTTCCAATCTTGTACTTGCCAGTATAAAGAGCTCATATTACACAATTAAACAATAATCAAATTATTTAAAAAAATCAGCATCCAGAACACATGGTTAATATTTTTAAAATCACATATTATTTAAAATTAAACAGCATATTAATCACATAGAATTACACAACACACATTTTAAATAAATTCAATGAACTAGTCTGGTCTTTTTAATTAATTCCATTCTGCACTTAAGGTTCCATTATGTAATCAAATTGAGCAGTTGAGCTAAACACAACTACGAAAAGTTAAAGCTGGAAGCACTATAAATATTATTTGTCGAGACAATGTGACATGCGAATGGAGAAAAATCGTTTTGTTTTTAATCCGTTAAAAAAGAGAGACAATACATGTAATCTTTCTGAACAAACAGATTTTTCTACAACTTTTGGCACTCGATAATCAACAGGGAAGAGGCACTTCATTAATTTAATCTTAAGTAGTAAAAAAAAAAAGTCTACCATATTATGCTAAAGTTACAATAGACATTTTTTAAATACCAAACTACAGCAGAGAGTTTGGTAGTTGATGATAAAATTCTTTAAAGTAATGTAATTCAATAGTTTTAATACTAACCTTTATAAAAGGGGGAAAATCAACAAAATCCACTAGTCTTCCTTTTCATACAGTGAGATATTTAAGCTTGCCACCATTTTTTTTTGCAATAACATATCTATATAAACTCAATAAAAAATATTTTCTTTCATAACCCAACAATCTCGAAACTATTTGAATTGCCAGGATAGAAAAAAAACAATCTAACAGGATTTAAATCAATAAATAGGTCCAAAAATTTCTTTAACAATTAAATGTAAATACTGTTCATAAAAGCATAACAAAAGAAATTTCTTCTTCAATATTTCCAGATATGCATGGAAGTAATTTTTTTTGTCCCAAAATTCGTTTAGGTCGAATCCAAGGTGATAGGTTCCTAAGTTTGCACGGAAGTCGACTGCTAGGATTTTGCACACTGGGCATTGTCATATTCCGTGACTAACCTTTTGATATAGGCCAATTTCCTGTGTAAAAAGTTAAATTTTTTCAGGGCTTCAATATAATTGGGATCTTGCTGATAAGCTCTATATTCCTTGAAAATTTTTCCTTTGATTTTCTGAAAAGAAAAAAAAAAAGGGATTTAATTATGTATATTTTCAAATAATGATGAAATAAGTATATAGGAAGTAACAGTTAAATGTAATAACTATGCAGAAACATTTAATAAAAACAATTTTACTAGTGTACAAAAAACTTTAGTCTTTAATCAATAATTCATTATTGTAAATATTATGGGAACATGAAATTAATTTTCTCAAATTCTCTACCAGGAGGCATCGTATACAGAATCAAAATTTATTCAATTCAAAAATTTATTCCAAAATTAAATTCTGAAAATATTAAAATAGTGTATTGTCATCAAGAACACATAAGTATACAAAATTTCAAAACTGCGAATGAAAAATCTATTACAAAATTCCATTTTGAAACAAGCAAAGCTAAATGAAAGTGGGCAAAAAGGAATTTCAAGGATTTTTTTTTTTTTACTTCTTTTTTCATGAAATACAGTCACACACATGTTACAATTAAATTTTACACCTCATTTTACAAATATTATATTATGAAAGTTCCTAAAATTGTAGCTAGCACAAACGAAGAACTACAGAGTTATGAAGATTGATACGCACAATAATATGTTAAGACAGTTCAGTTGTTTTGCAGAAATTTACAATTGAAATGAAATAAAGGATCATGTTGCTGACTTAGGTTTTAAAAATATAGTGGGAAGAACTAACTTTTTCAAAAAATTGAGTTTGGCAATGAACGCTGTTTTGTAGATGGGTGCAATTATCAGAGAATTTGAGAGAACACTAAAATGACAAAAGTTAGCAATGCAATCAACAATTTTTGACAATGTCAGTAAGTTTTAAAAACTGAACTTTTCATAATTAGCTATATGGATATATTCGTTAATCAGTAGATATTTCTCATGACGTAAAAAGGCCAATTGTGATCCCATTTTAAAAATTCGGGAATCTATGGTGTAAAAATTCAATACGATTTTTGCTATTTTAGAATATTATCACTATAGACATATCCAAGTGTACGCAATATATTCTATAACAATTTCATCAATAGCATTTCACAAATAATATAACTTTTCATAAGAAATTTATGCCAATTCTTAAAATAACATACTTTCTTGGTTACTTAATATTAAAAAAACAAAACTTTGGAGAAGGATTACAATCTGAGAATTTAAGATTTAACAAATTTTTAAATTAATAAATGAAAGTTTAATTTTGCAAGATACAGTAACTTTTTATCTCTTCAAGCATTAGATTAGAACTTGCAGTTTACCTATTAATAGGTATTGGAGATGTTTAATTGCAAAGGATGTTTATAGAAAGTAAAGATGTCCAATTATTCAATAAAATATTTCCAAATTCTTTTCCGGAGGATCTTAAGAAGGATTTTTGATGCAAATAATTCACATGCATCTTATTAATAAGAATAAATAGTATTCATTGTTTGCTCTCAATGTCCAAGGATGTTCGGCAGTTGATGATAATACCAGCAATATAATTAATCTCCTAAAGATATATATATATTCTTTGAAACAAAATTTAAGAATGTAAAAAATTCAGAGTTCCAGGTTCCAATTGGTTCTAAAATTTAAAGTTTGACATGTGGTTTCCTGAGAGGGTACCGATATGACCTCCTCGAAAACTTTTTGCTTTCGGACATGGCTGAAAAGGGGTTGTTTTCAGGTTTTGGTCAGATTGTTAAATGGAAGTGATTGTATTAGTTCATCCAGAATTCTGAGGATATTCTAGAAGTTGATCCAAAATGTTTCCATCCGATTCAGAGTTTAATTATGAGGGTATTTCTCAAAGAAAAGCAGATAATCAGAGGATAGAAAATCTGGAAAACACTTGTTTAACCCTTTGAAGAAGGCCGCATGGAAAACGTATGGTTCCGTCTGGCCAACTTTCCCCAACGCGAGTGGCTGCTCAAGGCCAGCACACTTTTTCTAATTAAGCCTAATTGCACTAAAGCCCATGTCACGTCTATGTGACACTTGGTAGCTAAAAGCCACAAGAGGTGGCACATTGTGACAATCAGGGAGAATGTGCCAAGCAGCTGGCACACGGGTGTGACAGTCGTCCTCAAATGGTTAATCAAAAAACTATACACTTATTTAAAAGTTCCAATGCACAGACAAAAAGTAAAATAAACTTAACCTATTCACGTGGGCTGTGACATACGCTGTTACATGCGTCTACAGTCCCTTGTGAGGGGCATGTGACAAATCTCAGAATCCTAGGAAGGGTCTGCTCGTTTAGATAGGGACACAACAGGATAATTGTCCATTCACTCTTCAGGGGGCACTTTGACGAACGACCTGAAGCTGGGGGGGTTCTCTTAACACAGGTGTTGAGGCTCATTGTCAATCTCCCTCGTATTCAGCAGTTTCCCCAACCTGTGTACTTTTAAAGAAAGGCGTAAATGTTCTGCTATCAACAGACGACACTCCCTTTTATCCTGTTTCTCACAATGACTCGTGATCACCCCTCTTCTCGAACCCCATGCTGAAATTTTCTTACCCCCTCGAGAAAGGCACGTTCTGAAAGAGCCCCAGACGAAGTCGTTTTCAAAACATTGAGCCTACGTGAAAAGGTTAATTGAAGAAACAAAAGCAATTATGCCCAGTACAGAGTTAGTCAAAATAAGTTTAGAGGTAATACAGGTAAAGAATAAAAAATGTTAAGATTTTTGTCTCATAAAATTTGCATTCAACTTTTTTTTAAGCAAATGTTTTTCAAAAAGAAAAAATGCCTCACATTTTTTGAAGAATCTTAAACCAAAAATTAATATTTAACGCATCCAACCATTATCTAGCATAAGAGACAAGAGTGGTATACCTTAAATTCTTCTGATCCTTCTTGACAGACATTTAAATGGCGTTCTAGAGATGCAAATTTTTTAGAAATATTGATTATTTTTTTGTGCAAGCATAAATACTCTTCATATTCAGCGTTGAAATGGGCTTTATAGAGAGCTCTTTGCTCACTGGAAACAATGGTGGTGTACTCCCTAGAAGTAAAGAATAATCATATTGTAATAACACAGTAATTTCAGCAGCTTTAAATTGTTAAATTCAACTGTACAATTAGAAGAATAATTCTAGTAAGCATGTGAAAGACTTTTTTGCTTAAATATAAAAAACAATACATAACATTACAGCATAAGGCTGCAAAGCAGGCACAAGCTGTTTACATATGTTTGGAATAATTTTAATCAAATTTACTTTACATAAAAAAAGGCTTGCATATTTTAATGGATGAAATTTATTTCTTACATAAAGAACTACATTTTAAATTCTACAAGGGACACTTCTAATCCACTAAATATCCAGTTTTAGGTCTCCCCCCCTGCAAATAATGCTTTTCTTAATAGTGTGCATTTAAAGAAGCTAATAAATGGGTGGACTGATTTGTTGAATTAACATAAGATTTTGAAGCTACATAAGGATTGATAGTGTAGGACATAATAATCTTGGATTGTGGTCAGGTGATGAAAATGGCACTTTATCCATCACCTCATCTCAAAATTCCTATTCAAAACCAATATAGCAATGTTTCATACCATGTAGCAAGCTCTACCATCGTTCAATGGACATTTGGTGTAACTAGGGTTCTAACCTGTAACCCTTCAGTCTCGAAGCTGAGATAGCCAAGTTATCAAGATATCATAACACACTCAAGGATTGAAATGCACAAATAAATTGCTTTAGCTTGTTTACTAACAATTTTCCTAATATACATAGTTATGTTCTTTAACCTGTTAACTGGAGAATTGATTTTTGTTCAACTTTCTTCACAATGGGAATATTACTTTCATACATATTACTAGGGATGTAACGAAAATTTTACTAATTCAGGATAAAAGAATTTTTTAATATGCTTTTAAATATACATTTAACAAAGAATATTGCAGAATTACATTTCAGTGCATTTATTATCAAAAAATCTCCTAACATTTATGCAATTTTAAGTTGCATAGGTGTATTTATTAAGTTACATACAATTTATCATTGCAAAGCCCGAAATTAGTATGCAAGAACAATAATTTTTCAGCGTTTTCAGGAACGAGTCTGTTTTGTTTCATACACGTATAATATCAACTAGGGATGTAGCGAATATTAAGTATAAAGCTTATTCGGCCCTTTCCCGAATATTCAGTCTAGCTGAATGCTAAACAGATATTCAGCAGAATAAATTCAGGATAAAATGTTTTAAATATATTTCTTAAAGAATATTGCAGAGTTACATTCTGGTACATTTATTGCAGGAAAAAAAAAAAAAAAAAAACTCCTTACATTTATCCAATTTTAAATTTTAAGTGTTCTTAATAATGTTGCATATCATTTATGGAAGTCTATTCCATATGGTTTCATATCTATTACCAACTTCAGAAAATAAACGATCACTATATAATGCTTGCAGGTGCAGAAAGATTTTAACTTGCTAAATTTATGAACCTTGGAAATCCTCCCACATTTTGTTCAAGCAATTAAGTGGAAACTCCATCCCATCTAGAAGTTCTTTATCAAAATAGGAATTTACTTCTAGTAATTTTAATTTATCCATTTAATTTTGTGTTTACTTAGTAATTTTCTAGCATTGGATCATATTATACTAATAAAGCTTTGCATTTAAATAACTCGCCTGTCTCAATGGTATTTGAACACGTTTGCAAACATTGCATCTAAATAGCGATTTTTTAAAAAATTACACAGTAGAAGGGTTATCAGGTTAATCAATCCACACAGATAAGCAAACAACGTTTCTGTTTCACAAATTTAACAATGAATACAATTTTAATAATACTAAATAAACAACACATCCTCAACAACGATAAAAATAAAATCCCTATTCCATTTTGAGTACAAGAGTCAACATGAAAACTTTCAAAATGGGAATCATTCCACATGCTGAGAATGATTCCATTACAGTTAGAAAATGTAATAAAAATGTAAACTAAAAAATATGCTACACATAGTAAATTTCTGCTTACTTTTCATACTCTGAATTATCACACAATGTAGGAGACTCAGTTGGAGGTGGAACTTGTAAATTGGTATCTTGAGGGGAGAGAAAAAGTAGTAAAGAAAAACTGCAGTTGTAATAACCTTAACTGAGGTACAAAAGAATAACTAAATCTATATCAATTCAAGTGAAAATTTATAAATAGTGTTAACTATAAAAATCTGAACAACAGAACAAATTTCCTTCAAATTTTGTTCAAAAATAATATGAAACACACAGAAAATTTTAGTGAAGGTTTCGTGACAATTTGTTAAATAGTTGATTTTTTTATTAATTAAAAACTTTTGTTTCCATGAATACAAAAGATTTTATCTTTATGCTACCATTCCTATTGAATGAACACATAATGTTTTACATCATTTTTAGTACAATTAGATTTGCCACTCAAAAAGTTTAATTAAATTTTGTATCATTCTTTAAAAATTTTTAAAACTTATGGACAAAATTAGCTTTTGGCAGCTAATAAAAATTGTTTCTTAGATTCTATGAATTTTGAGAAGCTACAAGACTAAAATCTTATTTGTTACAACGAATATTCCAAGTTTTAATTAAAAATAAAATGGCAGGTAATACGAATATAACATGTATTATAATATTTCATATAAAAGTATATATTACAGCAAAAATAATACATTTTAAAAAATGTGTTTATTAATGTATACATTGGCATTCTGCTGAGTGCTAGTATTAAAAATATTTTATTTTCTTGCATATCGCATTTATACCATGCAGCTGCCAATAACCAATCTGATAAGCGATAGTTGCAACTTTTGTTGCATTGCAAGTATTTCAAAATTTGCTTAAAGCTTTTATGACAATTATTTAAATAGTTAATTATTTATTAACAATTAGATCTTTTAATTTTAAGCCATGCTATAGAAAGCAACCTTTATCAGGCATATATGTATGGCAGATATATAGATATATGAGCTAGTATTTGATAAGTAACATGATAAGTGAAACTGCAAATTAATTCCTCTAATATTTTATAGCTTTCGGAAGGTATTTACAATAATAAAAATTATTTAATCACATGAAATAAGATACTTGATTTGACTGCATATGAAATCAATTTTTCTATAACAATATTAATAGAAATTTTTTGGACAAATTTTGTTTTCACATGGCAAAGAAAATAATAGTTTAGTAATAGTACAATATTAATATTACAATTTTTCTGTAACATTATTAATGGAATTTTTTTTAGACAAATTTTGTTTTCATATGTCCAGACATGACACAGACTTGGAACAAAAAAGGCTGAACTTCATAAATAATGAATTGTGCCAAACATAAATACCGAGAAGTAAAATAAGTATGATTGATTGAACAATGAAATAAATGAATTTATACAAAAAGTGCTTGACATATTAAAAATATTGTAGAATTATTATGTAAAAGAAAATTAAGAATGATAAAATCTGATGTCGAAAAAGCTGAAATCCGGGGAAACGTGTCATGTCTGGGTAAAGAAAATAATAGTTTCGTAATAATATTAATATCACAATTTTTCTGTAACATTATTAATGGAAATTTTTTTTTTTGACAAATTTTGTTTTCATATGTCCAGACATGACACAGGCTCGGAACAAAAAAAGCTGAACTTCATAAATAATGAATCGTTCCAAACATAAATACCAAGAATTAAAATAAGTACGATTGATTGAACAATAAAATAAATGAATTTATACAAAAAATGCTTGACATATTAAAAATATTGTAGAATTATTACGTAAAAGAAAATTAAGAATGAAAATCCGATGCCGAAAAAGCCGAAATCCACGGAAACATGTCATGTCTGGGTAAAGAAAATAATAGTTTTGTAATAATATTAATATTACAATTTTTCTGCAACAATATTAATGGAAATTTTTTTGGACAAATTTTGTTTTCATAGTTAAAGAAAATACTGGTTTTGACATAGACAAGGTACAAAATATAAGTCAATTTGTAACACTTATGCTATGGATTATTCTAAAAAAGTGATTAGAATTGTTTCATTTTGATTTACTCAAAGAGGCTCCAACTAAACATGCTACACTTTCAACCCAACAATAATAAAAATCATTACTTACGGTTATAGTCCATGCTGTCCCGGCTATCACAACTTGAGTGAGGGGAATTACTACAGGATCCGTTTGTTGTGGAAGTCACTTTTGATCTATTGTAGGAAGATTGGTTATTACTACTATAATTGCTTTTATTAATACTATTACTATTCACATAGCCATTGGTGGTAGTCTTTGAGCAATGGTCTTCCTTGGCCTGTTCCACACGGTACTGGGTGTTCAAGTCGGGTGACACCTTCGAGCTGCTGACTGAGTCCACTGAGTGTGGATGACTTAGAGTTTGGGATTTTCCCATATCACTATTTACATAACTTTTTGGGTGATGGGGGTCGGAGGAGGCACGCGGCTGGCTGGGCTCCTCAGGATCGTGCCTCGAGCTCCGTGATACCGGGTGTGTCTTTTGGAAGGTCGGCTTTCGCAGGAATCCAGCCATGGGCGGGTGACTCCGGCTGTTACTTTTCTCGCTGTCCTCCCGAGTCCTCTGGTTAGTTGGACTAGAGGTGGAAAGCACGTTATTGGGTAAGCTTTTCGGAGGCGTGGTCGGGTAAGAATCACTGCCATTGCTCACAGGAGATTTATGATTCGAATCTTCATTGTGTGCGACTCCGTTTGGGATGTTTGACTGTACAGGTCCAGGAGAGAAACTCTTCTTGGGGAAGTTGCTTGGAGAAGATTCAGTGGCGGATCCTCCGTAGGAAGACCGTGGCTGCTGCTGTTCAGCTACGTAAATTAAGACGAATATTAAACGTTTCTGAACAGTAGGTAGATCATTACTCAAAAAACAGTAACTTATCAGAACTCGCACCACATTATTGTCAATAATTAAATTTAACACATTTTTGAATAAAATTAGTTTTTAAAAATACACTTTAATTATTTTTAGTACTTAATTTACAATCCAGTTTTATAAATACTGTGGAAGTATAAAATCAGTTTTTTCTCCAAACTTAATACCAGATGGCACTACTCGCATGGATTTAAATGATAATTAAATTATTCTGAAAATATTAAAATGGTGTATTTTCATCAAGAAAATACCTATGCACAAATGCACACAACAAGTGCACAAAATTTCATCTATACAAACATGAAACATTAAATAAAAGAGTGTTAGATATATTAGTAAGAAAAAAACCCCATTCATTAACTAATAAATTAAAAAGATGTAAATTTGATGTATTGTCAAGGTATGGGTCGATCCAGGTGAAAATTTTGGGCCGTTTTGCAGTCCCTTCACAAAATCCCACTTCATAAAAATGGCCCTTTTTTTAATCCGACTTCTTTTTAAAAGTTTTTGAATGAGGCATTGCACAAAATATATATACCAGTATTTTTTTCAGTATTATATCAAATTACTGTATATATTTGGTTTAATGAAACACTTTTGATATTAAACATGAAATATAGAAATATGACTGTAAAATTGAAGGTTTTACATGATAAAAATTTTTTTCACAAAAATATTTTTATTTTTCAGAAAAAATAATTTTTCCCCACAAAAATGGGCCCCTAAAAATAAAAAAAAAATGGATCGACCCCTGCAAGAAACATTACAATGTAACGTGCCATTTCATTACAAAAAAAGTGAGAAAACTATTTAAAAAATTATTGCTCATGGAACAGAACAACTTTCTAATTCTGATCGAGTAGTTCTGTAAAACACTCCAGCTTTCTAAAAAAATCATTGACAGATTCTTTATTTAACAAAAGAATAATAAGCTACATGCTTGCAAATGAAATTTATGAACCTTAACTGTTGTATAAATTATGCAAGTCATTAAAATATTTACTGATGAAGAAAATAAGAACATTCATTATATGTTCATGAGGAAACGAACCACAAATTTACCTTTGTAATGAGATATCCTTTGTTTTTTGCTAGGAGGATGCTCAGTTACGGCCTCATTGGCAAAACGCTTCTAAAAAAAATAACCAAAACCTTAATAGCAGCTAAATACAAATCAACTATTCTATTTTAAACATAAACACTAAAAATCATTATCTTATAATTTGACTTAATGAATGAAACAATCTTTCCATTCATAAGTTCAAATAACAAAGTATCTTACTTGTAAGGGAGAAGTACTTGATTGGGATTGGGTGTTAGGTGGCGATGTTTCACTTTCAGAATTAGAATTTAGATACTGCTGTTTTCTCCTGAAAAATATTAAAATTATATGCATATATTCATTTTAGTTATTTAGAGTTTCATTTCAAATAAGCTTAGAAAAATGAATAGAATAACTTGACTTGTATATCACTAAAGACAAAAAGATATCAAAGAAGTAATAAATATGCTGCCATCAGGAAGAGTTGTCAAGAGGTGATATATTTTATTTATAGTTCAGAAGTACAATTTTCTTTGATATTTCGATTATTATTATTAATTTGGGAATTTAAGAGGCCAGACATTAACCATATTCCTACTACTAATACAATGAGAAAATATCCAAATGCACATCATGAAAAGAGATATTCTTCCTTTATGTTAAATATACACGGGTGCTCACGGCCCCCATTTCACAAATCTGAAAACTAGCAAGAGTAATAGTCAGATGAATAATCATTTATAAAATAAAAAAACATATAATTAAAAAATTATTAAAAATTGATTTATGTTCACTGCATTATTTAATAGGATTGCTAAGCTTTTCGTTTTTTCAATTTTTTTTTTAAAGTTTTGGTTTTGTGTGTGAAAAGGGGGGGGGGGTTGCTGTAATTATATTTTTCTTAAACATGACATTATGGTGCAGACAATGACTTTCACATCAAGTATTAGATGCGAAACTGTAGTTTCCATATTAAGAAGCATCAGAGACCGAAAAATGACTTTAGAAAGATAATGGCCCAAGAAATATAAGGAATTTAGTTAAGCTATTTAATACATTATATCCAATACATTTACCGTAGGTAAGAACCTTTTTCTGACCTAATAATTACACAATTAGTTTTTCTTTTTTAATGAGAATAAATATTTCAGTTTGCACAGCATTTAAGTGCTCAATATTCAAAGATATTATATATTTTTCTGGGTTAATATCATCCATATAACTAATCTTTAAGTGATATGCTTTTAAACAGCATTTGAGAAAGATAATGGGAATACTTCAGAAATCTGGATATATTTGGATCACAATCCCCCACATATACTCAAGACCAATTTGTCCAGGGTTCTTACTGATATTTTAAATTAAAAATCAAGGAGTATTTAAGGAGTTTTCAAGGATTATTTTCAAAATTTTCAAGGAGTCAATATTTAAGCATGAAAAAGGGTTCCCATTTTAAAGTACACAAAAATTATATTAGAGTATTTAAAACATTGCTAATAACTCAAATAAATGTGGTTATATTTATTTCTTTTACTAAGCTGTTTTATCCAAGAATTCCATGTTAAATATATTCATATGAAAATAGAGTGGTGCCACTTAGACACCTTATGGAGTGCACAGTGATCCAGTATTTAAAATATAGAGGTGCAAAAGAGAGACATGGATTTAGATATTAGAAACTGTTTTTTGGCATTTTCGTTACTTATAAAATAGTATATAATGGAGATAAAATTAACACAATTTCTTGATTATTAAAACTAATTTAGCTAAAATTGATTAATAGTATCTATTTTCCTTCAACTCCACCATCACAATATATTCCCTTTACAACAAACCATACGTTACAATTTCAAGAACTACAGTTAAGTTTTCGAAATAATCCAAGAGAAATAACATTCTCAATTTGCACCATTCTATTGTTTTGGTTATTACTGATTGGCACTTAAAACCAATTATTAAATTTTGGATACTGCTAGGAGATGAACATCAAATCGTGGAAAGAGCAATGCAAAATACTGGGTAATTGATACGGCAGTGATTTAGAATCCTTTTCATCGGTGAAACGTAGTACACATTCAATAAAAAAATGTTAAAAATTGAAAATCAAGGAATTTACAAGGAGTAAAAACTATACATTCAAGGAGTTTCCATAGTGCTTGAAAATGAAAATCATTTTCAAGGAGTGTACGATTCCTGTTTTCTCATTAAAATTTTCTTATTTACATTTGATGCAGTTTATTACAGTACAGAATCCAAGAAATCTTTCATAGAAGAGGATGCCTCTTTATTATAATCATAAACAGTTTTTGGAAATCAAAATTAGTTTTTGAGTCAGTGCATTAAGCTACATCACATCGGAAATATGAATGCACAGCATTATATTAAATGGCATATTTGATGCATGAAACAATAAAAGATAATAAAGCAGGAAAAGGTAGGAGGACAGCACTCACTTTCGAATTATTTCTGCCTCTTCCTGTGTACAGAACTTCCAGTTGTCCTGAACTTCATTCCACAGATAATTGGCAAGGTAGTAAATGTTTCCTTTTAGGGCACTTATTTGAGGTAAAATCGAAGTCAATTTATTTTTGTCCTTTTCTCTCACGCCCTCTGTAAACAAACAAAAAAAGATTAAGAAAAATTCATCATTAAATTTGGAACATTAACATGCTTCAGCAATATTTCTATTAAATAAAAATTATTTACAGTAACAACTAACGCTACGTGCACGACGTTGCAAGTGGCATAATGACTTCAACAAAATAAAAAAAAAAGTTTAAAGTTTTGAAAATGAAATCAAAACATATATATATATAACATATTCGTGGTTGTAGTCGTTGAAAAAAAAAACAAGCCGAGCAAATAACTACCTCTTATTTTATTATCAATAGGAGAGTGGTGAATATACGTACATCTCTGTTTAGGTTACAAGCGAAAGTGAAGTCAAATTTCATCCATTTAATCTGTTGTGTTTTTCAGTTATTGCATTCACATGCACACAGATGGGCAGACTTCCCATGGACAAATTTCTTCCAAATTTTGAGAGAAATCAATAATTTTGATGCAAAGACTGTACATAAAAAACTTCCACCATCAAGCTTGTAATATTTTTGGGTTATCGTGTTCACAGACAAACATAATTCTAAAAATGGTTTTTTTAAAGTTAGGGATGTCAAAAATGTGGAGATACAGCAAACCCCTAAAGATTGATTTTTTTGACTATTACAATACTTTCTGTTTGTATATGAAAAGGTAAAATTAATACTTAAAAAAATTACATAAAACATTGAAGTGAATAATATATATTTTAAGAAATACAAATAAAAAAAAAAATTCTTTAAAATAAAGAAAGGTAAGAAATTGATAGTTAATGTCTTAAAAAAAAGCAACTTGTTAATATGAATTAAAACGACCCCGAATTGCTGTATTGTTTACTAAAATACAAGGTTAAATAAGTCACTTTGCTTAAATAAATGTAGCAGCAATGCCAATAAGAAACATAATTCAAGTAAATAACAAATTGAATAGTGCAAAAAAAAAAGAAAAAAAAATTCTTTATATTTCTATCTCCCTAAGAGAAATAATTCTCACAATGAAATGATAATTCAATAGAAGAGTCCTGTCTCCCAAAATTCCAGTGCAATATATCACCATGAGAATTAAATTAACAGAACTTTCAAACAACACTAAATTAGAATCATAAGAAAGGATGCCCAAGGCCTTTTGCTTTTGTGGTTCGGAACTTCTCTTCAGGCGGGCGTGTCCTCGGGGGGCCCCCCCCCCCCTAAAAATGACAGATCAGTTCTTCAGTGTAAATAACATGAATATGCATAACAAACAGCAATTGAATTTTGTTCACAAAATTAAATAATGGTAAAAAACAAACAAAAAAACGCCTTCAATTATTTTGAACAAAAGTTCTTCAAATTATTTTGATTACAAAATAAATATAAAAAGATGCATTTAGAACAAAGTGGACATACCATGCTTAAGTCTCATTAATAATTCTGGCCTTTTGTAGGGTCTTACAGCTAAAATGTGAATAATTCTATCCCTGTAAAAGAAATGCAGTATGTTAGTATAAATTACCGATTTACATATATAAGAATACACTTATGACAGATTGCAAACTAAATCCAACAGACAAACAAAATTTAAAAGATTAAAGAATAATTAAAAATTGTTATGTATATGTAATTTCAAGATAAATAGTTTGATGAGATATCCAGAGATGCTTAAAAGAAATTAATTCACACAAAAAGGCGAGGACCTCAAAAATAATAGGAAGTCTTATTTAAAAGTGAACAATTTGTGATGCTCAGATGTATAATCTCAATGCTGGTCAGTAATCCAAGAGTTTTATTTCAGTAAAATTATTTCATATATTAATTCTTTTTATACACATATTAAAATAATAACTTCTGGCATTATATTTTTAAATCTTAAAAATAGTAAAAGAGTAAAAAGCATTATTTTTATTGAGAGAATAAAAAAAGCACTCCAAGCAGTAAAGTAGAATGAGACAGACAATTTATAGCAAACAATAAAATCCAGTTAATAATTTTAGTTTTATAGAAATATTTACACTATTACTTATAAAAAACAGATGTAAACAAGACTTCAAACAGCTGAACCACACATTGAAAGTCAAAAGATATAAACATTAAAAAAGTCATAAATATACTATTGAAGATAAAATTCATCATACCTAATTGGTTGACGTATTAGCTCAGGATTTTTCTGGGGCGGAGGTGGTGGTGGAGGTTTGGGCTTTGGAGGCTCAGGTCTTTTCACTGGAAATGAAGTTGGAGGTGGAGCAGGTGGAGGTATGTTGCTCACAGGTTTCATAGGAACAGTTTTGTTAATCATGGAGGCAGCAGGAGGACTGAATTTTACTGGCGACACCACCAATCCCGGACGCTTCACCTTCACTTTCCGTCCTGTAAGAAATAAACTCTACTTCAAATCTTATATGGATAGTAACATTAACTTGATTTTAAAAAAAAAGTATATTATTCGGATTGCCAAATAAATAATGAGTCAACAAGTGCCACAGTAAATTGACATATAATCCAATCAAAGGATTGTTCACGCCCCCAGGCAAAAAACGTTGCACAGGAATATGACTTTAGATGGCTGACATAAGCAGGCATGGGTCAAACCAGGTTTTTTTTAGGGGCCCCATTTTTGTGAAATTTCTTTTTTTATCATGTAAAACCTTCAATTTTAGCAGTCATATTTCTATATTTTACGTTTAATATCAGAAGTGTTTCATTGAGCCAAATATATGCAGTAATTTGATATAATACTGAAAAAAATATTTGCATTAATAATTTGTGTAATGACTCATTCAAAAACTTTTAAAAAAGAAGTCAGATTTAAAAAAAGTGGTCGCTTTTGTGAAGGGGCCACAAAACGGCCCCAACTTTCGCCTGGATCGACCCATGACAGGGGTACCAATCAAATTTGACATTACAGTTTTGGCAAGCTTAGAGGTGCAAGCAGTATACTCAGCTCAACTAATAGAAGCAGGGAAGGATGAATGTTATAAGAAAACTTTAATTATATGATAAGGGAAAATCAAGTCAAAATTCTTTTCTGGCATTGCTCTCCGCCACAACTATTTTCACCAACATGCCGCCGTAAGTGAAGTTGAATACCTTCAACCAACCTCCTACAATTTGAACTTTCCATCTTATGATTCTATTGCGTTTGGTAAACTGTAGAAGTTTTGAGAAGACAACAATCCTAATCAGATGGCGAAATGAAGAGGTGGTTTGAAAATGGTTATCATAAAATCTCTAATTTTATGAGATTGCTTTTATCAATTTCGTAACCTCATCGAATTAAATTACTAATTAATAGCCCAGATCTCTCACTGATCCGGTAATGCACTGACGTCACCAACAATAAAATTCGCGCCATAGCAATGTGAGACGTTAAACAGCATTATTTCATTGTTAGAGCACCTAAATTAAAGTAATTTTAAAAAGTAATTGTAGTTCTAATTTCAAATTTAATAGTTCCAAAATAGTGAAATAAAACTTGCTCTCTATTGATATAAAATTTATATCGCTATGATCAATAGCTCCCAAGAAATTTTAAAATTATATTAATCATATATTTCAAATTAATTTCCGTTTTTTAATAGAAAGTAGTAAATCACATCAGTGGTATATCATGCGCGTGATATAGTTTGTACACCACGATGCATTTGATTATTACAATCGTGATGATATAATTTGATCATATTTTTTGCCAACGTTTGACAAGCATAGAAGTGCTTTTTAAGAAGTGTAAATAATATGTAAATAAAATATATTTCCGGTCATAAAATATATGTTTATTTTATCGGTTTTCAATCAATGTTAAATATTTCTCATGCACATATATCTATTTAAACACGTCAAATTTGACGGGAAATCTCTTGAATGAAGAGGCAATTTGCACCTGTCATACCATGTGACAGGTGATTTTCTAGTATCTTTATAATTATGGTAAAAATTTTTGAACTACAATAAACTTTTACTGTTCAAGGTCTGTCAGTTTGTTATTTATTGATGGAGCCTGATATTTACATCTAACCTTTATTAAAAACTAACCAGATGAGCAAATACAATGAACAAATTCTTACAATACAATACACAATTTAAACAAACTAACAAAAATGTTTGGGATTATGTTTTTTTAATTTCATTTTTAAGAAGCCTTATCTACGCCTTTTCTTTTGGAATCTATATAAAATAAGTGTGCACATGAAGACACTATTCAATGAAAAAATTAACATTTCACATTAATTTAGCATAATGGTTCCCAAAAATTTTTCATTCTCAATGCCCCTACCGATTCCAGCTTTTTCTAAGGTGCCCTACACAAAACTCCAACAAGTACATTTCGCAAAATTGTCAATTTTTATATGAGTTGGGTACAATAATAATATGCATTTTAGGTCATAAGAACTTATTGAACAATTTAAAAAAATATATAATTATCAGTGGAATGGACAAGATTGTTGATCACTACACATTTTCTCAAATCATGGAATTAAAAGTAGACAAAACTACTTGGATTTTTCTTGTCTATATTGACTTTTGCATGACACTTTTATTTTATGACAGCAATTGCCAAAAATCCCGCTTCATGCAAATAAAATTACAATTTTCTGAGCTTTAGTTTCCTACGTATCTTTTGCCATCTCTGTATCAAAAGTTCCTCAGGACGTCAAGGTGCATGCATTGGAAGCAACCGACTTAGCTTTTCAATTATGATGTTAAAGTTGAGCCACCCCCCTCCCCACTGACAACCAATGTTGTCACTCATGCTCCATTTAATGGAATCAATCTATACTTATAAAAGGCAATGTTTGTGTGCGTGCATGCGTGTGTGTGTGTTTGACTGCGATGTCCAGACGAATCTATCGCACTTACAGCCATGAAATTTCGTACACAGGTAGTCGTAATGGTGACTGAATGCACCTCGAAGCCGAAATTTTAAATTTTAATCTAGAATTTTTTTTATTTAATGTTTTGTGTTGTTTTGGTTGATTTTTTGCACTAATTTCTCAATAGAATGGTTTCGGATAATTGTACGACAAAAATAGATAGACCATGGGAAAGAGCACGCGATTTCCGTTCTATTGAAGTTAGTTTTTAATTTCTAACGTAATTTACTGAATTTTGAGAATTTTTTAAAAAATAGTCAGTTTCACCATATAAATGTTGGTTTTGTTTTTAAATTTGTTGCATCCGACTTTCTAATAACACTATTATTTTCAATTTTTTTCAGCTTATAACTAGAACGGTTCTCTCCGATTTAAAGCAAGAACGGTTAAAATATCTTTTGCCGTTTTTTTTAAATTAAATTATTCCTGGGCAGATGAAAGTTATTTTTGTCGAGCGAAATTTCTTCAGCGACAGTCTACCGGAACGCAGCTTTCAATTTGATTGGATGAAGGGTCAGGTGACGTCATAACCTTCGGAGCTTTTTGTCATGTTCTAAGAATTTTTTTTCATTTTGTTGAAGTCCTGATTCCACGGGCAACAATTTTTTTTTATATTGTTTTGGATTAATGTACTCTGTACTGTTTTTCTACATGTTATTATCGCGGAAAAAATAAGCGGGGAAATCTATAATGTGTATCTTTTGTTTTGAAAACTTTTTCGTGTCATTGTGGGCGATTTTTTTAAAATTTTGTTGAAGTCCTGATTCCACAGGCATCGCCGTGCGCGTACTGCTAGTAGAATATAATTTAATCCAATATATTACTTATAATCCCAATTTACATTAATACTACCTGAACAACTTTAATTTCACCTCTATTAATTTAAGTACGAGTAAGGAATAATACAAAAATATTCAAGAATTGTTTTAAATTAAACAAAAAGTCGAATTTGATTTCTGAGAAACCTTAACCACTTAAGGATCAAATTATTTTGAAACCTACGGTATTTAGAACTAGTTAACTCAGGTTATGTCCTTAAGCGGTTAATAAAATGAAAAAATTGGCAGAATGAAAACTGTATTTTATGAAATTAGCAAGGTTTTATGAAAATACACACACATACCTGAAAATACTTTTGTATGGAAGTGTAATGACCTCTTAATTAAAATATTTTTGTGCATAGACTTTTTATAGCCAAGCTTTTCTCTGCCTATACAATAATCGAAGCATTTTTGTGTAATATTAAAATAAACTGTAAAATAATTTTAGGTTAATATCTCCAAGAAAGATTTTCACATTAAATTATCTGCTTGAGATAAGAGTACATTTCTGAATAAATATTGGAATAAAATAGATATTATTATTCTTAGAAAAACATGATAAAAATGAAATGAACCCACACTTAAAGGAAAACAAAGTCCCTATCACTTTATATTCACTCACGGTACCTGTAACAATTAGTCCCTGGACAGTGTAACATTCCACTCCAAATATAAAACCATAACATACAGTGAAACCTCTTCGAATGGCCACCCCTCTTAACGGCCAATTTTTCGTGGCACGGATTTTTCGGCCCATAGACCTAATGTTAAAATAACCCCTAGCAACGGCCACCCAACCCCTCTGAACGGCCGCCGGGTAGGTTCGTCCATCCCATTTAACAAATGCATCGGTTCGAGATTTACTTTTTAAACTGAAAAACAAACTTGAAAAAATGGTTTTTTGTCCCGAGAAAGGTAAAAACTTAAGACAGTCACAAATTGTATCCTTTTTTTAAAAAATGTAAAAAATTATTAAAGTACTATTTTCTCTTTAGATAAGTCTCAAATTTAATTTTAAATAAGAAATACGTGTCAAACATATTTATATTAGGTATTATAGCCATTATCTTGTAATTGTAACGAAAACCCTTCTGAGCAGCCAATTTTTCTCGGAACGGAGGGGTGGCCACTCAGAGAGGTCCCACTGTACTAAATTATGGCCCACAGAGCAAAAAAGAAAAATATTTAATCAAAACTTTAAAAATCAAATAAGAAATTAAAGATTCATGAGAAGTTAATAGAGGGAAAGATAAATAAAAAGTGAAAAGCTATACAAAATCTGAATACTTTATAAAATTTAACACATACCCAAATGTGCTCCAGCAGGTTTTATTACTTTCGTACTGAAAATGATAATATGGATTAAATTAGTAAAATCATTTAAAGCTAATACACCACTCACCACATTAACTGTTTTAAAATGAGTCTCACCAAGATTTTTTCTGTTGTTCTACAACAGCTGCCATTTGGACTTTCGTGTTTTCATAGCTGTCTTCCGTTGCATGGATATGCATTTTCACCTGCATGCACCCCAGAGATTCTATTGACCTAAGCACCAAAGAAAGATCAGTTTACAAAACATGACCTTATTAAAGAAAGAAGCATTGACTGAAAATTGTTTATTGAATATTGCTAAATAAACTACAATATAGTGCAGCTAAAAGTCTAAATCAATAAGTTTTCAGATACAGTATTGAAAATTCTATTTTTTTCCCTAATAAAACAAACAGGTCAAGCTTTAGGTTTAGTTATATTAATGTCTTGTTTAGGAGCTACATGTGAGCTATTTTAAGATGAACCTGGTAATTTTGAACATGGTTAGATGCCAAGAATGATAGCCGAACTGGCACTTCTCTCTAAACTTCTGCACCCCACCATATTGGGAGAACATTTGATCCTTGACAGATTCTAATATGCATCGGGTCTCTCTCTCGAATATATATTGCAGATCTTCCATGGAACTGAGTCTAGAAGACCAGTCATGAAGCAGAGAATCAGCCACAAGGGGAAACCTAAACATGTGAAATATGGAACAGTAGCAAATACTGTATCCAGATAAGGGCAGAAATTATTTATGAAAATTTTTCAGTTGGAAATCAATTTTTCATAATTCAATATACTTACATTTCTAACACTCTTACAAATTAAAGCATTGATTTCCAAATTAGAATATTTCAGAAACAAGATAAGCAATACAGCAGTTCCTGAACATTTGTCATATGCAATCCCTTTTTGCAGCTGTTTATCAAAGCTCTTTTTGAAGAAAGTAAAGTAAATATGTTATGCAAGTGCAGAATAATTTTTTTTCCATTCAAGATTGGAAAGAAAATTAATTTGTTACCACAAACGAATGTAGCCAACGAGGGCGAACATAAATTCCTATACCAACAAAATGAGTGCTTTTATAAACAAAAAATTTCATTGTATTAAAATACATAATTGATGAAAATTTCACAAAGGCATATTACACAAAATAGCCAAATAGAGTAGATGCAGTTACAATTACATAACTATCAAGTGATTAATATCCATGAATAAAATTGCATTCTTTCACTTTTGTTCATAAATATTTTTCCAGGCCAATCTATAAGGAAATTACATTACTCATTCCTAACTGACATAAGTACAATTTCAATATAAATGAAATAAACTAGGAATATATTTTGTACTCTTATTATAGTTGGCTTTCATCTGTCCTGAAATGGTTAAAAAGTAAATATCAGATTATTTTTCGAGCCATGAAATTCAGAAACAGTGTTCACCCATATAAGTCACATTATAGAACCCAATTACCATAATTTTCTTTCCATAAATTCTGAAGTTTTTACTGAATGTTCCAAAGTTTCAAGAGGCGATTCAAATAAGTACATTATAATACTTATTTAAATCCATCCTTTATACCCTTAAATATAAACTTATTGTATAAGATCTACATAATTATGGGTACTTGAGCCCACACCATCTCACTACTAAATAATTGACCAATACAGCAAATTTATCAATATAGTTTCTTAAGGGAAGTTCATGCATTAAGACAGTGATCAGGTGTGAAAGCACTCAAGTACCCAGCTTTTGTTTTACCTTTGTCCAGTCTGTCGAAGACATTCGAAGCTACCGTGTGGTCCATCTGCTTCAATGTTGGACAAGGTAAACCCAAAAGTTTGTCTGCTCCCATTTTGAGGCAGGCTGATCACCTGGGAAAGAAAAAGAAATGTTAACAAAATTATAATTTATAACTTTCAAATGAATGCATAAAGAATTTGAATAAATTTAATGGAAACTGCTTTTTAAAAACACTATTATTTAGTGAACTAAACAGCATTTTTCTTCCTTTCCTTTAAATTATTTCTACTTTATAATATTGAGATAAATTTTTCTCAAACTCACTAGCAGGTGGCACCACTGGTACAGAATCGAAACTTAAATTAATCGACTAACTGGTAATTAAGGCCTGAAAAATTTTAAAATGTGTATTGTCATCAAGAAGCCACGAGTGAACAAAATTCCAACCTATTAGGAAGTGAATGTAAAATTTATTACAAAATTTCATTTTTACAAACTGGAAACACATAAAGTTAAATAAAAGAAAGAAATAAATGAGCTACTTTTTTCCAGCGTATATATTTTATATTTTTCTTTAAAAGAAAGGAATAAACTTCCAGGTATTCTGGATTTTCTAAAACAGAAGTTGGAGATTAACAGGCATTCAAGCAAGGTTGTAGCCATTTGGGCACCATAATTTAATTCCTGCTAAAGATAACAGTAGACGTTCAAAGTAAGGGGCTTGATTCTTTTAAATACTTTTAATCAAATACCAAAGGACACATCATACAGGGACAAGCAATTAAGGACAGAACACTGCAGGACATATAAAATATACAATCATCGGGGCAGAACACCATGTTTAATCGTCGACTCCAGAACATGGACTGGCCGTCTCCTCCAAAAGCCGCTAGGTGGCGAGTTCGGAAAACAGTGCGGTTACAAGGTTTCTTAATGAGGCATAATTATGCATAATTGGCAACAAAACACCTTTTTATGTTTTTCGGGTTCATTATTGTTAACAGTACCAATGTAATTTGTGCAAAAACCAGCAGGAGTGTGCTCCTCTCGACCCTTTTGTACCATTCAACAATAGGTTGCGATATGTGTGTAAAATTTTTGCATAGCGAAGGGAAACAAGCATGAATTTTGGAACATTAATTAATTTAATTAATTAATGGGTTAATTTCTGGATCTTAAATTTGACTATAATCTTGGGATAAAATATGAAAATATATTGAGTTTATTGACGGACATATCTATAAAAAATATTGAAAACCTGTTTTCAGGAATAAAAATTATTAACAAAGTGAAATCACTATTGTAACAGTGGAATTACCTTTTGCGTGTATTACTGGGAAAAAAAATTATAAACCATTTTGGAAACCATGATGAGTTAATCCTTTAACCGATTTGCGGTGTAAGGACATCAATATTTTCTCATTTCCAATCTGCTCTGAGTTTTTTTATTCGTGCAACAACATTATAAAATTTTTTCAAAAGATGGCGTAGCTTGTCCATGCCACTACAATGCTTTCCAACCGGGTATATCATTGAAGTTTTTTTTTTTTTTTTTTTTTAACCGCTGAATAACAGAAGCATGAATTATTCAGGGAAAAAAAAACCCATGCCTTTTTCGTGAACGCTTCTGGTAAAAAAAATTGACCAGTTAAAGGGTTAAAGAAAAAAGAATAAAGAACTGAACCAAAAATTTTAAATACGTATTGATAGTTTTCAACACTTATTTCACTTTTTATACATCTATTTAACTTGACTGATTTCATGTTTGTAAATATGGAATTTTGTAATCCACTTTTCACTCATATCCTGATGTGGCAGTTTCGAAATTTTGTATATCTGCATATTCTCAATGGCAAAACAATTCCCACTGGTATGGAATTTATATCCACACGAGTGGTGCCACTTTGTAGTAAATTTGAGAAAAAATCGATTTCAAAAGTCCATAATATTTATAATAAAAGAATTATAAATTTAATTTTTTTTTGCAGAATTCAAATTTGAATATAATTTTCCTTTCCTCTATCAACTCGAAAATCGTAATGCTAATATTTAATAAGAAATCTCGGGAAACCACCGTCCATTAATGATAATGCGCACATGTCGGAGAAAAGGAAGTTAATGCTCAGTTTCCATTATCATTTTCATGGAACAAGAAAGCGCACTTCGAATCGAGATTGCATCATTACCGAAGCGGTAAATGACTTGCCTGGGAAAGAAACCCGAGTATACACCAAACAAGGAAAAACACATTAAGAGCTTTTAATAAATACAAGAGAGTATTATTTTTATAAAAATAGTTCGGCACAGGAAATGAGAACAAGCCCAGCGACGGGGAAAAAAAGAGAAGAAACATTCGAAAACGGACCCAAAATTTCCTGAAGCTACACGCAGTTTTATTCCCCTCTGATATCTTCTCCAGTTCATATTCGGTTATTGCCCTAGAAATCGTTTGAAAAATCCCGCAAAAACTTACCTTTTCAGCTAAAGGCGCACTCACAGAGAGAAAGAGAAAAAAAAGAACAAAACGCCGAACGAGCAAAATCGCATTCTAGTCTGACAGTTGCGAACTTCGGCGAGAGGCACAAAAATATGGCCCCAGGCGACAGAGACTACTTTTCCTAACGAATTTTTCTATCGGAATGACAAGCGATAAAAATTAACAGAACGTGAAGTTCTGCGCTGCTCGATTAGCAGAAGATTTCTAAATACGGGATGACAATGCAGACGACAATCAAATAATTAAAGGGCGAAAGAATACAGAGCGTCTAGGAGTTTTAAAAATCATTCAAATAAAAATAAAAGATATAACACTTCCGGTACTTTTTATTCATTAAATAAAGTATTAATTTTTTCCCAACGAAGTGGATACTGAATTGATTTAATGAGGACTTCGCATAAGAAATGGCACAAGTTGTTGCGTAGTTTATCATTAAAATCTATACGCAGGCCAGCTGAAGTTCTGCGCTGCTGTATGGAAGATTTCTAAATACGGGATGTAATGCAGACGCAATCAAATAATTAAAGGGGCAGAAAGAATACAGAGCGTCTAGGAGTTTTAAAAATCATTACAAATAAACTAAAAGATATAACACTTCCGGTACTTTTTATTCATTAAATAAAGTATTAATTTTTTCCCAACGAAGTGGGTACTGAATTCCCGTTTCAATAGGACTTCAACGCAAGAAATGGCGCAAGTTGTTGCGTGGTTTATCGGATTAAAATCTGTAACGCAGGCCAACGTGAAGTTCTGCGCTGCTCGATTAGCGGAAGATTTCTAAATACGGGATGGTAATGCAGACGACAATCAAATAATTAAAGGGCGAAAGAATACAGAGCGTCTAGGAGTTTTAAAAATCATTCAAATAAAACTAAAAGATATAACACTTCCGGTACTTTTTATTCATTAAATAAAGTATTAATTTTTTCCCAACGAAGTGGGTACTGAATTCCCGTTTCAATAGGACTTCAACGCAAGAAATGGCGCAAGTTGTTGCGTGGTTTATCGAATTAAAATCTATAACGCAGGCCAACGTGAAGTTCTGCTTAGTCGAGAATTTCTAAATACGGATGTAATGCAGACGACAATCAAATAATTAAAGGGCGAAAGAATACAGAGCGTCTAGGAGTTTTAAAATCATTCAAATAAAACTAAAAGATATAACACTTCCGGTACTTTTTATTCATTAAATAAAGTATTAATTTTCCCAACGAAGTGGGTACTGAATTCCCGTTTCAATAGGACTTCAACGCAAGAAATGACGCAAGTTGTTGCGTGGTTTATCGAATTAAAATCTATAGCTTACCAGAGCTGAAGTTCTGCGCTGCTCTGTTGGAAGATTTCTCAGGGTAATGCAGACGACAATCAAATAATTAAAGGGCGAAAGAATGAGAGCGTTAGAGGTTTAAAATCATTAAATAAAATAAAGATATAACACTTCCGGTACTTTTATTCATTCATCTTAACCTG
>BGPR01000335.1:338793-350494 GCA_013235015.1 Araneus ventricosus | reverse complement strand
GTCCATGTACCTTTAAGAAGGAGGGGACGATGTTTAATGTACTATGGTGAACAATGGTACCAATATCTCCAAAGGTCCATGTACCTTTAAGAAGGAGGGGACGATGTCTAATGTACTATGGTGAACAATGGTACCAATTATATGGTGAATGGTGACCAATTTCTCCAAAAGTCCACGTACCTTTAAGAAGGAGGGACAATATTATTGTACATCACCTTGGTTTCGACTTTTAGAAAAGCTACAAATGTGATTCCTTAAGATGTGCATTATTTCCCTCAAGAGTTTGCAATCTGTTAACGATCAAAATCTTGCATATTCGAAATACAAATGATAACTTCTGTTGCGAGTATTTTGTAGATAAATTTTCGAGTATTTTATATGAGAATCGTTAATTTTATTAAATTTCTGATAAAAATCACAATATATCGCAAATAAAAGATTTCCAAGAAAGCTAACCTCAAAAGTTGGAAAAATCCTTTTTCTAGCATCTAGTAGAAAGTGATAAAGAATTTTTTTTGGGGGGCAAATGGATTAGTGTAATGCAATAATACCTTCTGTTACTAAGAGAGAATATGCTACCTTCATTCACATGTGAAAAGGAAAATATTTAGATGTCTCTTTAAATGACAAAGGAATGTAAATTTCTATGTCCAATAATAAAAATTTGATGAAATGGGCAGCAATTATGCTATTTAGTTCTTTTTCAAACATGTTTTTTTTTAAATTTCACTCCATTAAAACCTGTTTAATGGTTTATTGCATTTTCCTTCCCGGACAAGGAATTTCAGGAGGCGCCAAAAGGATTTCTAACTACTGATTTAAAACATCTTCGAAAGAAACGACAGCCGGTTTTTCGAGTCCTCTAACCACCCTATTCGGACCTGCAGCTCGAATCAAATCCTCCATTTCGAGGACTTTGTCCTTTTCACTGTCATTAACTATCACAACTGCGCTCATCTAAAAAAAAGATGCTATGAAAAGTTTTCATTTGCAATGAAGATGAAACATTCATCATCTCATGCATTAACATTCATTAAGAGTGGTATGGATTTTCATTATTATTATTATTATATACTTTCTCTCCGAAAATATGGTATATATTTCAAAATAATTTTTTTCCGAATTTATGATATACATTTACTAGTAATTGAATATTGGTTAAATAGAGCAACTTGACTGATGGTAAACATAAACATAACTCAAATATAAAAAAAAAATAATTTCATTTATTTCATGATTGATTGGACAATTTATTTCACTGAATTTGAAATTGATTTGTTCTATGGCTTCTTAAGAACATTCAAAATTAGCTACTAACCGCTCATTACGTCGATGTTCGGCTTGAATGATTGGAGGAATTTTAAAGGAATTTCATTTAATTGCTTAGATCTGTTATTCTTTCTTTGCAATACGACACTACTTTCAACAAAATTCCTATTTCATGAACACAGTCGCTGTTAGTTTATTTTATACAAAACATTTTTTTTAATTCGAAATTCCAGAATTTAAAAGTTTACCATCAAGCATTATTTTTTACTGTTAGATACAAACAACTCCACACATGATTTATTTTGTGAAAATTAAGTTAAGCCGTTAATCTTCAGTGTTTTTAAAAATGCCTATCATATGAGTATTTATTTTTATTACGAATCTTTAAAAATTATCGAATTTGGAATTGATCATTAACTTGGGTATTAGTTTTTTCAAGACTGGTCGACATAACTTTTGATATGTACGCACCGGACTGTGATATCGAATTGTACAGTTTAAAATTAATATGAAGGATGTCACAGAAAAATCTGTTTTTAATTCCAAGGCGAAGTTATTTTTTTAAAACCAATTTTTCGGTTTAAAACGCTTTTCGCTGGATGTTTCAAGCCATAAGAAATTATTTCTACGCATTCAGCTAAGGCGCCTAAAAGTTATGTGCTAAAAACAAGATAATGTACACCAGTGACATTGACTCAGCTGCTACCGAAGTGTTCACCTGAGCAATTTCTATCGAATCGAACACAAGAATCTGTTCTCAATGACACTCATTCTACTGACTGCTTTAAAGACATGTAGTAAAAGCAGCAAAAAATTCAGAAATAACTGCTAATATTAAAGTTTTCATTTCATACTTTTAGGCAGTGGATTATTTAAATACAAATCAGTTAGCAAGGCTCCGTTTTTTTCTTTCTCATATACAAATAGGAACGATATAGACAGTAATTCAAGGAATCCTGTAGGTAGAGAAGACTAATTCCAGTCGTCAAAAAATTCATCTATACTTATAAAAGGCAATGTTTGTGTGTGTGCGTGCGATGTCCAGCCGAATCTATCGCACTTACAGTCATGAAATTTGGCATAGGTTGACGTAATGGTGACTCAATGCACCTCGAAGCCGGAATTTTAAAATTTAATCTAGAAAATTTTTTATTTAATGATTTGTGTTGTTTTGGGTCAGTTTTGGCACGTTTACGGCTGTAGTATCTTTTCTAATGACCGTAAAAAAACAATCAATGCACCATCGGATAGAACAATTTTCGTTCTAATGAAGTTTGTTTTGAGTTGCCAACATAATTTACTGAATTTTTAGAAATTTTTAAATAATAGTCATTTTTATGGTAATTTTTTTTAAGGATGTCTTGAAATTCTCACATCTGACGTTCTAATAACTCTATAATTTTAATTTTTTTCCCAGCTTATAACTGCAACGTTTCTGTCAGATTTAAAACAAGAACGGTTAAAATATCTTATTCCGTTTTTTTAAATTAATTTTTCCCTGACCAGTTCAAAATCATCCGTTTTTTGCTAGCGAGATTTGACAGCGTGAGTTTCTCCGGACGATCCCATAATGCCTTGCTTCTTCCTCGCAGGAGGTAACGTAATATACTTTCATTCCCAGCCTGCACTTCTACAATCCGATTTCTTCCGGTGACGTCATTACATTTGCGTCATTGTCGAGAAGAAAAATAAGCGGGAAAAATCAATAATGTGTATCTTTTTTTTTATTTTGTTTTCAAAACTTGTTCGTGTCATTGTGGGCATTTTTTTCCCCATTTTGTCGAAGTCCTGATTCCACGGGCAACGCCGTGCGCGTATTGCTAGTCCATTATATTTTGATGTGTCACCTTTTTGACCTTCCCAAGTTCAGGGGAAAGAATTGAATAATAAGGAACGATAAAACCTCTGTGAACACGATAAAAACGTTAGGAGCTAGACGGATTGAAATTTAGCACGTAATCTTTACACCAAAATTGTATTTCCTTCAATAAATAAAGGACAAGCAAGATAACAAGCAAGTTTTTAATAATTTTGGTTTTAATAAATTTTCTAAAAAAATAAATATCTCAAAAATATAATCTAATGTATTAGATAAAATTATACTATTATAATTTATTCAGATCTGTGAAAACCACATTGTCTCATTCTCAGAATTAAGTGTTTAAAATACACTACAAAAGATACTTCAAGGTGTTAATGTTTAATAACATCAATAAAAAATAATAAGAAGATCAATTTTATTAATCTTTATTTTTTTTAATTTAAAATTTGAGGAATATTTTATTTACCATCAAAAGTGTATTGTTTTTAAAAAGATATTCGGCCGTGAAAACTAGGCTGAAAATTCCTGCAGGTGATTTCGACGTGCGGCACTTGTTTATTAGGGGCCTTCCCTGAATTTCCGGCAAGGCGTCCTCCCCGGCTGCCAAAGAAAAAGGGTGAATGGGCTCCCAAGGACGCGCGGAAGGCAGCTTCAGCGGAGGAACATCAAGAATGTGGCATTTCTATTGTGTTCTCCCGGAGAGCTGAACACGCAAACGACGCAACAGCAGCAGACGGAGCGAAAAGACGAAGAAAACAAAGCTTTGGGGACGGAGAGAGTCACCCTCTTTTTGAAGAATGATGGATCCTCAAAGGCTTAATCAGGTCCGCATTCACCTCGCCACGCTATTTTCTTTTTTCTCCCCGAACCGAATTGCATAACCAGTTTGGACTAATTCCTATTCATTTTAACTTCTCTTTCAAAGAACAGATGCGCTTCATACCCAGAAGTGAAACTAGGCCCGTTCTTCGATGATGAAACTTTGAACTTTTGCGAAACTTATAATTCAGCTCATCTGTGCTTAATTATTTATATTACATGCAAAGTAGAGTAAGAAATGCATCTAAATTAAAGAAATGAATCAGTACGTATAAACTTTCTCGTATACTCATTTCTCAAAAACTCTCGTATAGCGTGTCAGTTCCCCGCACCCTCGCTCGGATAAAAATATCGATCTGCTCTATTCCCAAACCGCAACAAGTTTCTCCAGGACACGTAAAAACAACAAAACAAACGGAAATCAAATAATCCGAGCAGGATAAGAATTCGCCAAAAGGGAGAAAAAGGAGCCAAAAGGGAAGAAAAAAAGCGCAATAAGCCTTTTGTTATGAAGACGCTGAATATCATGCACAGAGATTGCTTCCATTACGCATGCGCGTGGAGATCATTTTTTTTTTTACTTTTGAATATGCAATTTGAACACCTCTTTTTTAACCAATTGAGATGAAAATTGGGAACAGATCTATAATTAATGTTAGCATCCGTGATACCCAGTTTTATTTATCTAAGACAAAGGGCTTATGAGATATAATTTTTACAAGTATGCGATTATACAGACCGACAGACAGTCAACCATTTGACGGATCTGGCCCAAAATTTTATACGGACCTACAATCTTCATGATAAGATTGTGTACCAAATTTTATCCACCTAGCTATCACATTCACATTAACACGGACAGACAGACTTCCCGTGGACGGATTTTGTCCAAAATTTGATAGAAACCTACAAATTATGTGTCAAGACCACATACCAAATTTCATCCCTGTATATCTCTCTAATAGATTTCGAGTTATCGTGTTCACAGACAGACATAATTCCAAAATTGTGTTTTTCGGACTCGGGGAAGTCTAAAACGTGGAGATTCATCAAAATCTCGAGTTGGAATTTTTTGACGATTACAATATTTTCTCTTTGTATACTTCGTATACGAGAAAGTAAAATGGTTCAGTTTTAGTTGTATTAAAGTAAAATAAGCCATAAAGCAAGATTGATGATTGTGAAAACAATTCTTATATTTACTGACATTTTTTAAATAATAAGTACGCGATTTAAAGATAGAGAGATCACCAGTGATCTTAGTGGGTTAATGCAAGGCATGGCTGGAGAATTTGAATAGGAGGAAGAGGGTTAAAGGTTCTATCCTGACCGTGCTCTTAACCAGTTTTATTCGAAAACTAGTAGACAGTCAATCTATATTTATTATTGTAGTTAGCAACAACAGATACAGAGAAGAGCTATGTCATGTTCAAGAGTCAATGTCTTCAACAGCTAACTTTTTAAGTATACGAGTATACTGATTACTGCATTGATAAGGAGTTTAAAGTAGATAAGAGTCGTTTTTGATATTTATTATCTTTAAAGCTGAGAGTTATGAAAAAACGACTGAACGTCTAAATTTAACTATCACAGCCACGCAAATCCAAGAAATAAACAGCCTCATTTGTTCATTATGCAAAAGAGATAGAATATGGATGTTGGCGTAATTAGCTATTTAAGGAGACACATTACACAAAAAATGACCAAAATAACAATTTTCATTTTATTTGCTTACTTCGTCGCTCATATCGTTCCACTTATTGTATCAAAATTTCAAATTTGTACCTTTAATTTTTCAGAAGTTTAGATTTTTATTGACGATGACCAATGAAAAACATACGCGAATGACAATTTTAAATGGCTTTTTCTCCATGTCAGACTTTTCTGCACTTTCATGTTTTCAAAATGCTAAAGCTTTTTTTACTTTTTTTGATATAGCTTTCAAATTTCAAAATAACAATTTTCATTTTATTTGCTTATTTCGTCGCTCATATCGTTCTACTTATTGTATCAAAATTTCAAATTTGTACTTTTAATATTTCAGAAGTTGTTTAGATTTTTATTGACGATGACCAATGAAAAACATACGCAAATGACAATTTTAAATGGCTTTTTCTCCATGTCAGACTTTTCTGCACTTTCATGTTTTCAAAATGCTAAAGCTTTTTTTACTTTTTTTGATATAGCTTTCAAATTTCAAAATAACAATTTTCATTTTATTTGCTTATTTCGTCGCTCATATCGTTCTACTTATTGTATCAAAATTTCAAATTTGTACCTTTATATGTTTCAGAAGTTTAGATTTTTATCGACGATGACCAATGAAAAACATGCGCAAATGACAATTTTAAATGGCTTTTTCTCCATGCCAGTCTTTTCTTCACTTTGATGTTTTCAAAATGCTAAGGCTTTTTTACTTTTTCAGACATAGCTTTCAAATTTTTTGTACTTATTTATCATTATGTATATGATAAAACTGTGCATGCAATAAGAGATTCAGTTGCTTGGTTTTTTTTTTTATATGCAAGATATGAAATGAATTACAGCCAAATTTCTTCATTTTTCACCATATAATTAAGTAAAATATCTATACTTAAGCGAATATTAGATACATCTTAAAATGGATGCACAGTTTTTTGTGATATATATTTCAGTGAATCTACAATAAAACTTGAAGCAAAAATACTCATATTTGAGAAAGCAGTAGGGATTTTAAAAAATTGAATTTTTCTTAAAAAAATTTAAATTTCAACTAAACAAGCAGATCAAAATTGTTTTTTTCTCCTCAAGATGATTTTCCATGATTGTTAAGTCTCAATACTATCAAATTTTTTTCAATAATACTTCAAATAAAAAAAAAATGTTAAGAAGGTAATGTGTCCCCTTAAGAATCCAAGCAACACAAATGGACAATCCAACCTATAACACCAGTGCTTCTCTTGGCCAAAGTAGTTATTTTTCCGCAGCCCGAATGCCTAGTGGTCCAGAAAACAAAACGGCGAGGAAACGTTCGCGGAGAAAGCGAGGCCGCTTCCAGGAAAAAGTGTTCCATTGCAGCTGGGAAGTCAACCGAAAATTAATTAAACGCCTCGTTTGTCATGGAACTACACTTCCAAAGAAAAGATCGCTTGGACGGAAGGCTGTGCAAAAAAAAAGGAGAGAAAATCTTACCCAGAACTAAGTTTCCATGTCAAATGATTATAAACAACAATCTGCGAGTCGAGATAACCGGCGGGAAAGGTACGGCCATCGGCGTGCTCTCGACTCAATCGGGCGAAGAGGTGACGCAAGACTGTTGTGACAAATGATTCAATTCCAATCTGATGCAGTACCAGCGGAAAACGGAAACACTTGATCGGCGTCGTGAAACTTATGGGGAAGAATAGCCATACGGGTGTGAAAATTATTTGAAAGCGACAGCATGAACTGACAGCACCGAAATTTTTTTTCAGATCGCATAGGTCGATCCAGGCAAAAAAAAATTCCACTTCATAAAAACGGCTCCTTCACAAAATTCAAATTCAAAAAAGCGGCCCCTTCACAAAATTCAAATTCACAAAAGCGGACCCTTCACAAAATTCCACTTTGTGAAAACGGCCCCTTCACAAAATTCCACTTCGTAAAAACGGTCCCTTCACAAAATTCCACTTCATAAAAACGGTCCCTTCACAAAAAACGGCCCCCTTCACAAAATTCAAATTCATAAAAACGGCCCCTTCCTCTTTTTTTAAAAGTGTTTGAATGAGACATTGCACAAAATATATATATACGAGCTTTTTTTTCAGTATTATATCAAATTACTGCTTATATTTGGTTCAATGAAACACTTTTGATATTAAACGTAAAATATAGAAGCTAAAATTGAAGGTTTTACATGATAAAACAAAAATTTTTTTTTCACAAAAATGGGCCCCTAAAAAAAAACCTGGATCGACCCCTGAGATGGGAAGATTGTCATTTGAACATCAAATATGCATATCTAATACAGGTTGAATCAGAACTCGTGGGCAAGGGTGGTAGAGTACACTACACCAAAATTTTTTGGGCAGGTATGTATAAGCGTAAGTGCTCCGTTGAAGCACACATGTAAGATTTTAGTTATATTATCGTCCCGTTCTGAAGCAACACAAGGGCTGTTTGGAGACGGACCTCGTCATTTTCAACAGAGGCCAGATGACGAGGACGACATCTGAGCAGACAACCCTCTCTCCAGCATGCATGCCAACATTGGAAAGGTGGCTCACCTTAGCAGTATATCTACGAAGATGGCAGACACGCGCACGCACACACAAAAACAGGCTTGTGTCAAAATTTTGAATTTATGATCATTTATACATTTCATCATACTTTTAGTTATCACAAATTTCTATTTTTTAAAAAATATCTTATCTGGATAAATAATACAGAAGATACTACTAATGGAAAATCACAAATAAATGTTTTAAAAACGCCTTCACAATAATAATACGACGAAGATTTCACTGTTTTAAACAATTTAGATTCTTTAACAGGGTTCGTACACATTTCCTTAAAAGAAAATCAAGGACTTTTAAGGACTAAAAAAACCAAAAAATAAGGACCTCTAAATTGAATAAACTTAACGAATTGTCGCACGCATTTTTAAATAAAATGTCTCATTTTTGCAAATTCAACCTATTAGATGATATAAATTACATAGAAGATACATTACAAATTTAACACAACAAAACTCCTAAAAATATTAGTTAATAAATTGATGAAAAAAAACCCCATGAAACTGGTAATCAAATTAAATATCTTTTAATTCCAAACTTTTTTCATTAAATTTTACATCCAAGGTATTTATTTTAATTTCTTTTTCAGAAATTGTTTTTCTTAGTTCGTGCGATTGAATAAATAAATTTATGTCCTTTGACTTTTCAGCCTCCTTAGTTAAATCATTTGCTTTCTCATTTGTTTGGTGTAGGTCCGTTTGGAGGGACATTTTCTTTTGTTTTAAAAAATCTATTTCCTCCTCTAAAGCTTTTCGTTTCAGTTGTTTTGTTTCAGTCTTTTCTTTGGATCTTTCACTTTCTAAATACTGCATGTATTTTGTTCTAGCTGATGTGGCAGCCGTCCTCATTTCTTTAGTAATTTTTAAGTCATACATAGCCAAGACAGCTTAATAAATTCATGATTTAGACGCTGGGAAATATATGAAGCATCTTCCAAATTTTCTATTTCCAGGGCCTTGTTCACCGAAAAACCTCATTGTCCATGTGACAGTTTTAATACCATTTTGATAATCTTCCAAACTTTTTCATAATGATTATTGTTAAAATAAGTTTGTAAAAAAGTAACAAGGGAATCACTCTTTGGATTGAAAGAAGTAAATTCAAATGAATTTGGCTTTACAATATTCCTCCCTTATTTCCCAAAGTGTATGCAATGGATATGGATTCATAGAACGCGAGCTATGTCGTCCCCCCCATTCCGCGAGAGCCACGTCGACCGAGATTAGAGCCGCCGAGAAGGAGGAATTAGAAAAACGATAATCGGTGAAATTTTAAATTTTTTAATAATGGCAGAGTAAAAAGTAAGGACTTTCAAGGACTTTTTAAAAATGGGACATAGAAATAAGGATTTATAAGGACTTTTAAGGACTAAATGTAAAAGTAAGGACTTTTAAGGACTTGTAAGGACGCGTACGAACCCTGTTTAAAGTAATCAGCAAAATTTTCAGAATTTTTCAAAAGCATTTCGTAACTAATGGAAAGAAGTGTTTCCAGAATGTTTGAAAGTGAATCATCGTCTGCAGAAAAGAAACCAGTTACGCTGAACGATCTCGGCGCTTTTGCGTGAATATGTTAGTTCTCCCAAAAATATAATTTGGTTCCAAAATGAAAACCTTTGCTGTTCTGCGACATTGTTGCCGTGTCACCGGGATTCTGCCACGGGGGTTTTGAGTCACTCTGTAAGCGCACTATTATTTTGGAAACAACTACTCCCCGCCCTTCCTCACAATAACAACCGCTCTCTTATTCGTGTCAAATTATTTTTATCTGTGGAACCTAATCTATTTTTTACTTTCTCGTATACGAAGTATACAAAGAGAAAGTATTGTAATCGTCAAAAAATTTGAACTCGAGATTTTGACGAATCTCCACGTTTTAGACCTCCCTCAGTCCGAAGAACACAATTTTGGAATCATGTCTGGCTGTGAACAAGATAAATCCGTCAAAGGGTTGACTTCCACTCTTGCTGGCTCAAGGACAAAGTGATGCAATCCTTCCGCGTGCACAGAGACTGCTACCAGTACGCATGCGTATGAAGAATCGGATTAGAAAAATTAATTATGCAATTTCAATGCCTTCTTTTAACCGATTGAAACGAAATTTGGACACAGTATCTATAGTTAATTTTCGCAACCGTCATACCAATTTTTATTTATCTAAGTCAAAGGGTTTTGGAGATATAATTTTTACAAGTATGCGATTATACAGTTCGACAGACCTTCGATGGATTTGATCCAAAATTTTATACGGACCTAACATTGCTGATGATAAAACCGTGTACCAAATTTTATCTATCTAGCTATTCAAGTTTTTGAGTTACAGTGTTGACATGACCGCGGACAGACAGACTTCCCGTAGACGGATTTTGTCCAAAATTTGATAGAAACCTACAAATTATGCGTGTAAAGATTACATACCAAATTTCATCCTCGTAGCTCTAATAGCTTTCGAGTTATCGTTTTCAGAGACAGACGTGATTCCAAAATTGTGTTTTTCGGACTCAGGGAGGTCTAAAACGTGCTTCGTCAAAATCTCGAGTTCGAATTTTTTTGAAGATTACAATACTTTCTCTTTGTATACTTCGTATACGACAAAGTAAAAAACACAGGAAGTAATCTGTTCATAAGCGGGAAATCAACTTCGAAGCGCACATGCGCAAAAGTCACATGCGATAGCCATGACAATCGGTGGATGTGATACAGCAACGGCATTCCAGCATGACTTGGGAAAACAATCAAACTGACAGCATCGCTTCTCTCACATTTCCTTCTCTTTTTTCCAAGCGTTTCATTCAGTCATTGAAAAGGCAAACAAGCAAAATTAAAAGACGAAGGTTCCGAGCTGAGGTTGCTTCTGTTTGGAAAGTGATCAGACCTGCTCGCCTTGCGCGTACTGCCCAGGGCTGAGGGGCGTGGCTCGGCTAACAATAGAAGAAACCGCGTGTTCCATTGTAGAGCTCAAGTTTGCACGCCGCGCCCCTGTGTGTTTGTACGAGATCTCTTGTATTTCCTCCGGATCCAATTTATAGCCATCAGATAAGCGAAAAAGTGGAGAAATTCGCTGCCAGCAGTTGTCATTATGAAATCGGTGCGCCTTTTACTTTCTAGATCGGCACTTCCTACTCTTTCATCACTCGTGCACCCCCTTTTAAACCCGGTTTCTGGAAATCACACCCTGTTCGAAGTTCATCTAAAATATTGACACTCCTGTTCAGCGCTTTCATAATGCGTAAAAGCGGAAATCAAGTAATAAGTTCGGAAGACAAAAAAAGAAATTACAACACAAAAAGATGATAAAGATTTGGGTTAAGGCATCACATGGCTGAGGAACATCAACCGGAAGTAGAAGGTTACGAGTTCCGTCCCCACGCTGTGTTCTTAACTTGCATTATTCAAAAACTAGTAAACCGATGTGCTCTTTAAAGCGGGAGGGAAAGAAAGAATCGTAAGTAGAAGGATATGAATTCCATGCCCAGGCTGTGTTCTTAAACGGCATTATTCAAAAACTGTTAGACCACTTTACCAACGAATAACTATCC
>BGPR01000335.1:320342-338783 GCA_013235015.1 Araneus ventricosus | reverse complement strand
CAGCATTATTCAAAAACTGTTAGACCACTTTACCAACGAATAACTATCCCCAGGCTGTGTTCTTAAACAGCATTATTCAAAAACTGTTAGACCACTTTACCAACGAATAACTAGTAGCGATCGGGATGGTTGTTGGAATGAAAACACAAATGTGGGCTAAATCCCTTTGAAACTCCTCCAGGAAGGCAATCTATCCCCATCTTATCGGTGACAAGTCAGACTTCTACCTCAGATCGCTTTGACCAGCTGCAAGAACTGCCCAACTCTCAAAAGCTGTCAGGAGGACGCGGTGTCATAGTGGTAAGGTCTCCGCTTTGGGACCTGAGGGTTCCAGGTTCGAGACCCGATTTCACTGAAGATCCGCCGTGTATGGGGCCTGTTGCACAGTAAATCATGCTTGGGGGGGGCGGTAAAACGTCCTCCCGCTGGTGTTGTGCAAAAACACCTACACTGGCTGGCCTGCATAAAAACCAATCCCACTATAGACGCCTATGGGGAGTGTTTTCGATGCCAATATTTGGCGATAGTTCGCTTTTTTGGCGAGAAATGCTTTGTAAAGTTTTTCTATTTCGATGACAACCGAGAGATGCAATCTGTTATTAGGATGTAAACATTTCTACTTTGTACTTTTTTTGTGTGTGTATGTGTGTGACTTAAAGTAGAATGAATTCCTTCTTGAGTGTCTTAACGTTGAAAATAATTTGTTATTAGTTGTTGATTGTAAATAAAGATGGAAGGTTTTCAAAACACAATGAAGAAAAAACCCAGTTTCGCGCTAATCAAAGTAAACACGGTAATTCTAGCGGGCAGAATGATCAACTTGGCATGGTAAAAAGACATTCCCATAGGCGCCTATAGTGGGATTGGTTTTTATGCGGCCGGCCTACCCAAGAAGGGTGTAAGGCCGGGAGAGATCCGCCCCACCAGCATGTGGAGGACGGGATTTATTGGGTACAATAAAATGATGCAGGCATTGCCCGAACAGGGGCAGTACTTTTAAATGGAGAGAGCTGGGAGTATAAACATGGTTCGACCCACCTCGGTGGGGAGAGAATAGCTTGATTTATATGTACTCAACCGCCAAGTGTGGCGAATGATACTCACAAAATAAAGAATGACAAAATGAAGGCTATTTCTTTACATATAAAACATAAAAAAATCCCTAATGCAATAAATTTAAGAACTGCTCGGGCAAGCATAGAACAGTAAAAATATATAAGTAAGTTTGGAGAGGGGGTGGGTGCCAGCTCAGGTGTCGTCCTCGTCACCTGGACGAGGTCCGTTCCAAAATAGCCCTCGTATTGCTTCCTAACGGTACGTTAATATAACTAAACTAAACAACTCAGACTTCTCCTTAATCACGAGTCCGAATCATGGACATGACTAGTTAGGCTAGACTGAAAGGGATAAGTCACAACAACAATAAAGATTTCTTTTTACGATACTTGTAATAAGTGGCCTTTCATGTTCAGTATTTCTGATAATGATTCAAGTATTTAACAAACCTAATGATTGATCATAATATTTGCACCAATCTATAACTATTGCTATAAGTGTTAGAACTAACACGAGGCGACTGAAACTCTGTACGATACTTGCAACACATAAGTAAGTGACCTTTCATGTTCAGTATTTCTGATAATGATTCAAGTATTTAACAAACCTAATGATTGATCATAATATTTGCACCAATCTATAACTATTGCTATAAGTGTTAGATCTAACACGCAGCGACTGAGACTCTGTAAGCCTGCCTTGAAGCGCTAAACTTCATACAACCAGCCTCAAAAGAGACAAGAAACACAACCAAGTTTTAATCTGCAGATCTGAACTTAACATGGATTGCTACAACGGCAGAGTGATTCAAACTCCACAATTCAATTTCCACGTCCTTGCCAGCTGTTGCGTACTCCGGAATGACCCAGAACGCACCCCAAGGTAAACGCGCACCGCCCCGTTGGTAACCGCTGATTCATACGCATCACACTTCAACCTTTCCATTCTTCTCTTTGGAGGAATTTGGATGATGAAAATATTCAATACGCGGTCTTTTTACAAAATTGTTCAATGAAGTCACGGCAACAAAGGAAAACAATCTATCCTAAATATTAACTCTGTCGTCAACACACACATTCCCTTTTCTTAACTAATATGAAGCCTATAGTGACGAATAAGCTATCAGTGGATAAGAATTTTTAGAGATTTCGGCTTTTGTTAAGTTAACATTACGTTAAAACCCATTCTCCGTTTAAGAAGTTAAAAAGAGCTAAATCATACTTCAGTAACTCGAGCGAAACATGCTGTAAGCGACAGGTTAGTTGCGCGCAAGTTTCGCCTGGGTTTACTGCCATTAATTTAATGAGTCAAAATGCATTATAAAAGACGATTAATTTATACAAGTACTAGCTGACGCACCCGGCTTTGCTCGGAATAAAAATGCAGTCAGTGATTCAAATCATGGTCACAATTCTATATCTATCAAGACGTTTCTGGCTAACTACGGAATTCTCATCATAGAACACCACCTGATCTCGCTCCGTGAGACTTTTTTTTGGTTTTTTGTTTCCCAGGATCAAGCCAGCGATAAAAAGAACCAGATTTCAGAGTGTAGACGCAGTGAAAGCCGAAACGGTGGAAGTGGTGAAAAGGCTTTCAAGAAATGACCTGAACAGCTTCGAATTGTAAGAAAGAGGTAGAGGTAGAGGAGGGAAGTACTTTAATAATGATAATATCAAAAGCGTAAAATACAGGGTGTACACAAATGAAGCGACTCATTTCAAAAATTAATAATAATAAAACTAAAAATGTAGGAATACAGTTTTTTTTTTTTAAATGAGAGCGCACCTCAAGAAGTTTTTTTTTTTTCCCCTGATAGGTAACATGCCATTTCGGTGGTCTAGGGCAGTGGTCGGCAAACCGCGATTCGCCAGCCGCATGCGGCTCTGCCAAGAATTGATTTCGCCTATGTACGATTATTATAATATCTGGTTTTATTTCATTTTAGCAGCTAGTTTAAATTGACTTACTAACAACATGGTTCTTCAAATGATTTTGGCTTTCAAAAGAAATCTTAATCCTTACACTGCTGATCTTTGGCTCTTTTGAGAAATGAGTTTGCCGACCACTGGTCTAGGGGGTCGTAAATTACTGGAAATCAAAAAATTGTTTAGAGCCATTATTTGAGAAAATATTAAAACTGGAAGAAAAATAAAAGTATGTGTTTGTAGGCAATTCTACGCTCTTTAATTTGTTAATTCATATATAGTGTGAAAACTGAAAAGCTTGCTAGCCATACCACGTAATTCCAAAATTGGCTTTTCCGGACTCGGAGAGTTCTAAAACGTGGAGATTCATCAAGATATCGAGGTCGAATTCGTTTATGATTCCTATATTTCCTCGATTAATACTCTGCATCCGAAGAAGTCAACTAGAGACACATTTTAGGATGGGGCTTCAGACAGAGAGAAAGTAAACACTTCACGATACAGCAGAGAATATTACATATTTATTCATTTCCATTTCACCCATCCTTATTTCCACTGTAAGAAAGGGAAACATCAGCAACAAGTTCCCATGAAACTGCTGTGTTCATGCAAGATTCTCATTCGTCAAAGAGATTCGCTGAAAAGTTTATCGTGACCAACACTCCAGAATCGGAGATTAGGGTGCAAGTAAAGCGTCGCCTTATCAGACACTAAACAATCACATGCACAAATCTTGTTTATGACACCTGTCAGAGCGAGAAGACAAAGACTGAAAAAAAAACTGCGCAAGCTCCTCATTGGACATCTCGAGTCAGACTTGTTTGTGTACGTTTCTTTTGACCGCGTATCAGCAACGCATCAAACGAGAATGCTTGTAAGTTATCAAATTGAGGGGAAAGAAAGGTTATACAAAGAAAAGGATTATAAATCGTCCAAGGGTTTGTTTCGGAAGTTTTACAATTTACTTTTGCATGCTTTCTGACATTTAATAAAAATATATCTAGAGTAAATAAGCGTCATTATGACGGATCATAAGGAGATATGCATATAATAAAAATTTTCATTAATAATGCAAGCCTAACAATAATTATGGAACCAAACACTCTCCTGGAAACCTAATTATAACTGTGGTACACCCAATGTTGTGTGCCAAAACTCTGGGGCAATAAAAGTATACACCACACTTATAAACCTAATTATAACTATAGGATAGACTATGTTGTATACCAACTGCACTGAGATAATCAAGTATGCGATAAACTCTGGCCTGGTTTTACCGGTAAACCTGGAGTTTAGGGTGTAATTTCTTTGGCACAATTTTATTTGCTGTCGCCAAACACTGTTTAGGATGCGCAGTAAGTTTTTTATAGGTCTCCTGCGCATTCGATGCCTACGGCATCTCAAAACAAGATGTTGAGCACGCAATGACTTCGGCATTGTAAGTGTGCACCAGGCATTTTTTTTTTTTCCAACTTAAAAAAACGTCAGCGACTTCGCTTTCAGCAAAGTGGGCCAATCGTAGCTTCGCTTTTTCATTGAAGAACGAAACACAGTGAAAGCACGCGAACGCAGGAAAAATACGACGTCTGAAGACGATGAAACGTAGCCTGGGAATTCCCAGTTCGATATTTGGAAGCAACACAGAGAAAGAGAATCAGTAAATTCGACGAACGAAAATCTTCAGAAGAGAAGCGAACGGTTATTGAAAAAAATCGTTTGGTAAATGATCAAAAATTCCAAACGAAGTATTATTCAAATTCGCACGACGACCAATCAAACAGAAGAGAGCAGACAGTGGACCAATGAAAATGAGGCGAAATTAAGGGCATGCATCGTAGACCGGTAAACAAATCACTGTCGGCGCATGCGCAAACGACGCCGAAAAAGAATCAGAAATGTAGGTCCGCATCAAATTTTGGGCCAAATCCGTCAAAGGGTTGGCTGACTGTCAGACTGTATAATCGCTTACTGGTAAAAATTATATCCCTAAACCCTTTGGCTTAGAAAATAAGAATTGGTATGACGGTTGCTAACAATTATAGAGCTGAGCCCAAATTTCGTTTCAATCGGTTAAAAAAGGGGCGTTCAAATTGCATTGTCAATTTTTTTAATTGTGTACTGGGAGCAAAATCTCTGCGCGTGCGCATGCTATTCAGCGATAGCGATCGAGGTCATTTTCTCCTGCTTTCATTTCCCTCGCGCAAGAGCACGCATTAGGCGAAGCTTGCTAGAGGGCGATAGAAAATAAATATTGCTGAGTTTTAATATATACGCATCTCTTAGAATTTGATTCTTCACTTAAATATTTTACAATAACTATAATCTGCAATGAAAAGCCTTCTGACAGTCATTGCATTCTGGGTTACAGTAGGTTTGAATTTTTTATCCACGCAGGGGGAGAGGAAATGACAAATTTTTGAAAAGTATACGAGAAAGTTTAGGGAAGGCCACTCCCGCTGGTTTTCTTGAGATGTTCCCTCTTGCATCTAACGTCTCACACTCACCATCTTATATATTATCGTTTCAAAAGGCAAAATAAGCCTACGAAATCTAGCCGCCAACTTCCAACAGGAAGAATGAGAAATGAAAATTATTTTTTGCATTTAAAAGAAAGCACACAAATCATCAAAAATTCAATGCAAGCCAAAATATTAGGAGTTGTAGCGGTACGAATTCATTGCCTTCTCCTTTTTATGGTAGGTGGCGCTACTAGAGCCATCCGGGTTTTTCCCATGATGCATCTCTCTCTTCTTCTTCTGTGTATTTGTTTTGTGTTGTTGTTCTCTTTCTTGCGTCTCGTACTTTTTAATGTACTGAGTCGTGGAACTTAGCCATCTAATAAAAATTGTTCCTGAAATTGAATTATAGTAGAGTCTCCCTACAACGAATTTCTCCCTATAACGAAATTTTTAATCGGAATGTTAAATAACAATCAAAATATTCTCCATATAACGAAGTGGTTGTCCCCCTATAACGAATTTTTTCAGAGGTTTATCTTTTCGATTTTTGTCATTTTTGAAGAAAGTTGATAGTTTCTGTGCAACCAATTCGCTCACACGTGCCTATTTCTGGAACCACTCACTCTTAAAATGTGAAAATTTTTCTGAAAATTTAACATCACGAAATGCAAAGCAATGCAAAATAAAAGAATTTTTCATGTAAAATAAACGTAAGTACTTACTAGTACACATTATTCTCTAAATTGGTGAATTGTCTTAACTTTTGAGCATTTTATTTATACAATAAAAAGTAGTATAATTTTAACAAATTTATAATATATATATATGACTCCATTTTTATTTGAAAATCATAATTAAATACATTTGAACTTATCGCACCTATTGAAAAGTTTGGAACATTTACTTAAATAACTGCAAAAATCTCCGTATAACGAAATTTTCTCTATAACGAATTTTTCAATTGGAACCAAGCGATTTCGTTATAGGGAGACTCCACTGTAATTCTAAAACAGCGGCATTCCATATAAACAAGAGTCTCGTCCCTCTATAGAGTAATTATAACGGGGTAAATTCTTAATTTTTAACAATAGAGTAAGATATGAACTCTTTCAGTAGAGGAACTTTTTCCACCATAAAAACGCTGCTAGACAAACTGGATTGAAATCTGGATACTAACGCTCTCCATTCCACCTTCTTAAACCACCTTTAACCCAGTTTGATGCCTGACCGACTTTCCAAATCCATTCATTGCGGGCTGATTTTCAAGAAAAGCCAAAATCCTGGTTGCGCCACTGATCCTATTCGAAGCGTCCAAAGACAATTAATCAGTTTTCACCAGCACGTGGCCTTGGGAGGTGAATCCCCCTCTGTTCAGTCTGGACCTGCTGCAGCAATGGATATGGTCTAGCCAGAGCCCACACGCATGGTTGCCTATTGAGGTTAAAAACTAAAACAAAAAGCAGGGGAAATGGCATTCCGCGGAAAAATGGGGAAAAAAGAGAAGCAGACAATGTAACTTTCGCCATTTGCTATAAAAACGCCATCGTTTCCACCAAAAAGCCACACTCTGCGCGGAACTAGGAAAATGGCAGACGCAGCTGGAGTGTCTTGGCAGCGGCGGAAACTAGGAAGTCATTCATTATTTATTACGAGAGGTTAAACGCTTACCACATTTAAAAAGCATTAGGCGTGAAACAATAACACGAAATCGCGCCTGACAGCGCAAAGCCATATCCTGCCGCTTTTAAAATTTGAATGAAAATGCGAATAGATGACAGTTTTCAAGGCTGTGATTGTTTTGGCAGAAAGTTTGCTTCATGCGTCAGCAAACAGCAGGGCAGCTTCCAAGTGCTTAATATTAGAGGATGACTTTTACACTTTCACGACACGATGAATTCTGGCTTTGGTAATGAACCGAGACACAAGTCGCGAAAGTGTTAAAACTACACTAAGTACAAAAGGAGTTGAAAATGACCCTCTGCTTTTCTCTAAATTAATATGTACGGTAAAAAAACATTCCTTTCTCTCTCTCTCTCTTTTAGGTAGATTCAGGAAGTCTACCTATTGCAGTGGCTCTCATAACACGACTTCCGGAAAATTTTAGGTAGATCTTCACCAATCATGACCCCTAGAACCCAAAACCACCCTTCGTTAAAATATATATAACACATTTTCCCATGTAATCTTGTGAACACGATAACTGAAGTAATTTAGATTTAATTTTAACTAGCGTGGGATATGTTGTAAGGACAGTGAAAATCTCGGTCGAGTTCGTCGATGGGGTATCCAGCTCAAAGGGGTGGAAATGTTCATTCCCCAAAAATCCTTTGCAATTGAAAATTAAAAAGAAAATTCAAATTAGGCAAATTATCGCCTTATCAAAACGAACAATTTTTACATTTAGACTTTTTCAATAGCTGCAATTGCTTAGAAGTTATGAGCAGAAAAGTATTTTCCCTCGCTTTCCCATATCCCCTCCTAACTTAAAGTATCTTTCAACCTATGCGTGTTACCCCTTGTTGGAAAGCTCTCATCATTTGCAGTCTTTTCCACCCGCTTTCATTCCTGCAGACCGAATCCTTATGAAAATAGAGGGCGAAATGTTATTTTCCTTATATCTCCGGACTATTTATTTTCCCATAATTCCTTTGCAATTGAAAATAGAAAGAAAATTCAAATTAGGCAAATTATCGCCTTATCAAAACGAACAATTTTTACATTTAGACTTTTTCAATAGCTGCAATTGCTTAGAAGTTATGAGAGGAAAGACATTTTCCCTCCCTTCCCCCCTAACTTAAAGTGCCTTCCAACCTATGCATATGCATGTTACCCCTTGTTGGAAAGCTCTTGCCATTTGCAGCCTCTTCCATCCGCTTTCATTCTTGTAGCTCTAATCCTTATGAAAATAGAGGGCGAAATGTTCTCTTCCTTATATCTCCGGACTAAAGGAATCTATCTACCTTTGCCTCCCGGCTTGCCGATGGGGATTTTTTTTTTAAATATAGCATTCCTCAGAAGTTAGGACGAAAAACGCGTAAGTCGGGATCAAACAAGCTAATACATGCGAATGTTATTTAATTAAAGGCAACAGCAAGGGAAACTGCTCTTTGGAAGAAATACATGCAATAAAGAATGCAATTTTCACACCTATCGATACAAAATTGCACATATTGAAACAAAAGCGTTGCACAAAACGGAGTTATTTCCATGTGATGACTCTATAAAATCTATTAACCATTTAACTTAATAATTTTCTTTGCTATCTAATAAGATGCTTCCTTCTGTTTTGGAAAGGGGCTGTCGTTTTCATTTATCTCAAAAGACATAGAATACTTGATATGTGTAAAATTATAAAGCCAATTAATGACTATATTTCAGTTTTAAGACGACAATGCGACAATTTGATGCACGACTATTCTCGGGCTTTTAAGTTAAGCGGTTAAACTCGTCTGACGACTTAATGACCTCTTCCTCCTCACGTGAAATTTCTTTATGGCAAGCTAGCATTTTTTATTTTTTTTATTTCCCTGCCTCGTAACTAGAATACAAATAATAGAAAAATATAAATTTGAATTAAAAAGAAAATAAATAAAAGAAACAGAAAAGTAAACAATAATAATAATAATGAAAACAATATACGTTTATGCGCGTAAACGTATATTGTTTTCATTATTATTATTGTTTATTTTTCTGTTTCTTTTATTTATTTTCTTTTTAATTCAAATTTATATTTTTCTATTATTTGCCTTTGCATTTTATTAGATGTGGCTGCATATGCGCCTTTCTGTTTAATGCAAAAAATAGTTTTTATTTTATTTTAATTTCAATTAATTAATTTTGCTAAATTTTATTAATTGTAACTAGAATACGTTATACTCATTAGAATCTATTACCTTCAATATTTGTAACCCTTTTTCAATCGAGCATCTGCTTTTCAGGTGGATTTGGGTCTGAGGAGTCGGTTTCTACAGTATTAGAGATGCGTGAGCAAGTCGATAAGTTTATCGAATGTCAGCTCTTTGCTATGTGAATTCTTCAGCTCATTGACATGACACACAGCTCATGCTCATGACATCTTAACTATCAACTAACAAAATCAACTGCTTGGAACGATTGACTACTACTATTACACATGAGCGAATTGAATCAGTTTTTGGTGTTGTCTCTAGATCATATTTGGAAAAGAATGTACATATCTTCAATTTATTTCTAAATTTTGAATTTGTATTTTATTCTAAAATGAGAAATATTCGAAACGAGTGGGGAAAAGAAGGTATCGTGTGTACTGTAAAACTTTATAATTACACACTCGAACTATTTTATAATTTCAATTATTCAATTCTTTTTATTCGAACTAATTCCTAAATTTTTTAGGAAATTTTAAATTTTATTTAAATTTCTCCTCCTCCTCCTACTTTTTTATGCATACCGTTGCCTTTCTACGATTAAATCACGAATTATTCAATTATTTTTATTCGAGCAAATCCCTAAATTTTAGAATTATTTGCCCTTCTGCTTTTTTTACGCATACCGTTGCCTTTCTATCATTAAATCATGAATATAATTCCATTTCAGAATGTAGAAATCTACACAATTAGGTGTTTTATATTATAATATTCAGACGACTTGTATAGATTTAATTTTTTCTTTAATTTGGCATTGGCGACATCAGAAACAACACAAACATTAAAATGAAATCTAAAGCAAAATGATGTGCGATAAATGTCATTTATATTTTCGTAAGTATAACTAATCCATCCAAGTTACTGCCTTTCCACTGAAGTAAGCCAAAAATGAGTTTGTGAATTATAAAACAGCTCTCGCACTTCGCTGTGTTCTTAAAATGCGCTCAGTAATATCAGAATAATCGAAATGTAAGTAATAGTTAACTAAAAACCATAACGAAAAGGGTTCAAAACGATTCAAGCCAGACGACCGAAAAATTTTAAGAGGAACCAGCGGGAGTGGCCTCCCCAAAACTTTCTCGTATACGAATAACACGGGAAGGGGAAAAAAATAAACCGCGCGCCGGAAAACGTGCGGTATTCCCTAAAGTGGGGAAAACACTCACTCCAGCGATCGCGCCTTTTTTTGGAGGGGGGGGGGGGCCCCACAATGAGGGGGAAAAAACCGAATATGCAATTTCAATGCTTTTTTCTCAGCAAATTTAAACGAAAATGGGAGACAAATCTACAATTGGGGTTTCAAGACTACATACAAAATTTTATTGCCCTACGTAATTTTAAGAAGTGACGGTGTCAAAAGTATGCCATTATACAGACCAACAGACAGTCAACCCTTCGACGGATTTGACCCAAAATTTTATAAGGACCAACATTCATGATGATAAAACTATGTACCAAATTTTATCTATCTACATATTCAAGTTTGTGAGCTATCACGTTCACATTAACACGGACATACAGCCAGACTCCCCGAGGACGGATTTCGTCCAAAATTCGATAGAAACCTACAAATGACATGTCAAGACCACATACCAAATTTCATCCCTGTATCTTCTCTCTCTAATAGTTTTCGAGTTATCGTGTTCACAGACAGACATAATTAATTCCAAAATTGTGTTTTTCGGACTCGGGGAGGTCTAAAAGGTGGGGATTCGTCAAAATCTTTGACGATTACAATACTTTCTCCTTGTATATTTCGTGTACGAGAAAGTAAAAAAGTATTGCATAAAGTTAAGATCTAGTGTATCAACATCGCGATATCCACACTGCAACCTACGACGCATTACAAATCAAATAAAAACGTCAAATAACCGCAAACGGCCTTTCAGACGGCTTCTTTAATTGCATTATTACGGAGAGCGTTGACTTCGCGAAGAAAGGATTGATGAAAACAAACTGAGCTATTATGTCGATTTAACAAAAGGAAATGACATAGGGGATGGTAATAATACATCTGCAACATCGAAGCTAATGCGATGCCGAAGTACCGGCATGCTTTTCTTCAATGCCAAGACTGAGATATCAACTGCGATTGAAATTTTCGAAGGTAAATATTAGTTGTGAGATTTATAAAAAGATGGCGGCAGCTACCTCATATGAAAAATGTCTCAGTGAAAACTTTTCAGAAATGTGCAAATCCAAAACTGAACATAGAAGAGACACGGCTAATTCCCTTAACTGGTTTGTTTTCTCAACTACCTAATAAGATGACGCCTTTTATTTTGGGAATGCGTTGTCATTTTAATTCAATTGAGAACTTAAAGGACAGTAGGAATATTTATGAATCCCACGTCATTTTTGTATCGAATTATAACGTCTGTGAATGAGACTTTGTTTTCTATACTTATAAAAGGCAATGTTTGTGTGTCTGCGATGTCCAGACGAATCTATCACACTCACAGCCTTGAAATTTGGCACACAGGTAATCGTAATGGTGACTGAATGCACCTCGAAGCCGGAATTTTAAAATTCAATCTAGAAAATTTTTTATTTAATGTTTTCTGTTGTTTTGGGTCATTTTCGGAACGTTTACGGCTGTAATATCTTTTCCAATGATAGTTGAAAAACAATCGATGCACCATTGGATAGAACAAACAATTTTCTTAATGAAATTTGTTTCGAGTTTCAAATGTAATTTACTGAATTTTGAGAAATTTTAAAAAAATAGTCAGTTTTGCCACAATTTTGTTTTCGTATTTAAATTTACCGCACTCCCCGTTCTAATAACGTTATCTCTCATTTTTTTAAGGTAATGAATTGAATATTTCCCCCCGCCCCCCGATTTAAAATAAGAACAGTTAAATTATCTTTTATTGTTGAATATTAATTTTTTTCTGAAGTGTTAAAATATTTTCGCCCCATTTTTCCCCTTTGTAACCAAGGTCGCGGTGTTCTATTCCCAGCATGCATTTCGTTGAAACCAAGTGACGTCATTATCCCTTCGCTTTCAACAAGATTTTGAAGTACGATCGTACCGTCTGTCAACGCGCCAACAGATCATGGTTTTAATTTGCTTGTTTTATACTTTTTGAAGGCTGATACCTTCAGTTACAGAAGACATGTTCATCCTGCGTGTACTTTCGCTGAGACTGCAAACAAAAATGAAATATGATCTCGAGGAGCTATTTACATAATGTGACTTCAAAGTTTAAAGCTGAAGATTGCGGACTTTTTTTAAAAAAGAAATTTGTTGAAATTCATGATGTCACGGGCAACGCCGTGAAGGCACTGTTGGCAGCTTATAAGTTTAAAATTGCGATAATTCGATGCGCGTATGGTCAAACCATTTAAGGGATTAACGAATGAATGGTTCAATCCGAGCCTCGCAAGACGATAAATCTCTATATACTTAATGGGTAAATGGAAATCCCAACAAGTTGAATATCTGAAAAAACTTTTTTTCCATTTTTAGCAGATACTTTACATTAGAAATGAAGATCATAAAGCATTTGAACAAAAACATGCTCGAGATAAAATCTGATAGGGGCTGTCCATAAATGATGTCACACTTCACCATACCCCCTATCTTGTCACGCTATATTACATAAACATATACTTGCATTCAGAAACAAAGCACTACGTTATAGAACATATTACAAATTTTATTTTTAAACTTTAACTATGTGCTTTAATGACATTCGTGAGCAGGGGGAGGTTTTCTTCTAATGGGGAAGAATTTCTGCTGCTACCATATTCTCAGAACCTACCCTGAATGCATTTTTCGGAAAGAAAGGAATATAAGTGAAAAAAAAAATCACATTGAAGTTGTTTTAGCCCCGATTAAAAATATACCTTCAAATTCTGTTAAATTCAAAATAACTTCAAAATTTAATCTGCTGATTTTAAAAGTTTTTATTTTAACCAAAACGTGTGATGTCACACTTCTTGTTACTCCCCCACCCTTGTCAAAATTGCACGAACCCCCTCAAAGCGTGGCATCATTTGTGGACGGCCCCTAGAGGAAGACATTGCAGGGAAATGAAAAAAACCATACAGATTTTTTTCCAGATATTACGAAGATCATAGTAAAATTCTAAACATCATGAAATTAACAAAACTTCATTTCTCTCGATTATCTGCACAACATTGCATTTCTCATGTAGAGAGCCAATAATAATAAAAAAAACACTAACAAAGCCGACAAAACACAAAAGTTTGCTTTTTATTAATTTCCTTTGTACATACAAACACGTATTACCTTCTTAAATCTGAATAACCACTGAACATGACGAATAACTGTACAGCAAAATACCCATAATTTTGACAAGATATCCGTCATTTCCTGCGTCGAGCATAAAAATTAAACAATCCGATTAAGTTTCGCAATCCCCAACGCATTTTCAATGTTTACAATAAAGCGAATCTTTCAAAATCACTTCGTTCGACACAGCGATCGTACCGTTTAGCCCCGAGACTTCATCCGCTTTAGAATAGCAATTTAGTCGATGCAAAACGGATACGAGGTTACGGCGCTGTCACAATTAACAAATCAAGCCTGAAGAGCATTATGTACAATCAATAACCATTTAGGAAATCCATTCTACCTTCCGTCGTTCTTTTTTACACAAACAACCGAATCTATTTCAACCAGAGATGGGGAGGCGACATATTCTATGCGAGACTTTTCAGAGATAAAATCGCAATCAGATTTCAAAGAACGAGGTGCGTCATATTCTTTTCAAGAAAAATTCACGTTGAAATGTAAATTGCTTAAGCAGAATGACCTCCAGGAAGATCGCGAACGTCGTGTTTATAATCCTGATTTGTGAAAGATTTAGTTAAGAGTTTTCCTGGTACAGGATTTCTTATAAAAAAAAATCAAAAATTTGAAGGAAAGGGAAACGGTTCGTTTCAAAAAAGTTCAGTAGAACCCAGGGAATCCGAAGCAAAGAAATCCGAAATTTTGGATATTCCGAACACCTCTTTTTAATTTTCTGAAAAGTTTTTACTGTGAACCGAAGGAAAAATAAGAATTACGAATCAGAAACAAAGCTAATGTTTATTTCTAACTTAAAATAAGAATTCGAATTGGTCTTTAAGAATGGAATATAACACTTTAATGAGTAGAAACAAACTCAGATATCTTTTTACCCTCAACTTGTTTGCCATTGTATCGCCGCGTGCTCTTTCCGTATGCCTTCACAGAGCACTCCGAGTCAATATTCTATTGCATTTGGTATATCAAGAGTATTTTACCGAGTTTCCCGAAATTCGAACAAACGTCAACCGCAATTAGTTAACTGTGACTATGCAAAATTCTTCGTGATTTTCACCAACTTTGCAACTCGACTGTGACTAAACCGTAGTTACAAATTCCAGAATTATTTTTGCAATCTTCAATGTCTACCTTTCTCAGTTAAATGAAACTAAAACCAACTCTTCTATGTTATTTGGTTGCGGAGCTATAAGCGCTTTACTTTACCACGAAATTCGACGTAATTCATTAATTCTTGAGTAATATTTCGATTGAACGTAATATCGATGAATGAATTGCCAAATGTACTTGGATAGTCTGCGCGCGAGCGCATCGATCGCTGTGACGTCATCAAAATTCGTCTTGATTTTCACCAACTTCGTAGATCGACTGTGACTAAACCGTAATTCCAAATTGTAAAATTCTTTTTGCAATCTTCAATGTCCACATTTCCCTGTTCAATGAAACTAAAACCAACTCTCTGTGTTATTTGGTTGCGGAGGTATAAGTGTTTAAAAATACCACAAAAAGCGTCATAATTTTTTCCTTTCCCGACACACCATTAAACCACTACGGGGAGACGTAAGTCTACGTAAAAAAACTTATTAAAGCAATCCGTTCTGTGAATATTTAATGCTTACAATAATAAAAGACTCAAAAACTTGCAGAAACAATATCGAATCATGACCGCCAAAGAAATGAAATTATACCTCCTTTTTTTTCGTAAATATGCCCAACTTCATAAGCATAGCTACATTTGAGGAAAAAAATAGCCGAATTCGGATGAACCATGAACCTGGATAAAAGACAATTTAGAATTCATACTTACCTGAATGATACATCATTTGTTTATTCAAAGAAAAACTGACAATACTTAACAAATGTTATCCGAGTTTACATTTTGGAGAGAAACAACAAAATGAAAAATATTTCCCAATATAATTCCTCCCGCATAAACTTCGGGAGGAGGAGGGATGATAAAAGACACTCGTGATATTGCAGGAAAAAAAATAATAAAAATGGGGTTTTCGTGGGTGCAAAAATGGGCGATTTGCAGCTTCGGGACCGTTCAAATATTACGCAAGCATGTTTTTGGTATTTTTTGACCCTCCTCCCCCCTTGTCAGCAAAAATAAGCAAATCGCAAACCCCCCTCTTATAATTACGTAAGCAAACTGCCACCCCCCGTTCTTTTTTTTTTTTTACAAAACGTATAACAGTAATAATCTAATTTTAAAAATTTTAGGACTTAATTCAAATAAAAAAACTCTAGCTCGGCTTAAAATGAAAAAAAAAATGTAAGTTTAATTTCCTTACAATTTCAAGTTTAAGCTTACAAAAATCAAGTTTAATTTTCTTTTGTCAAATTTAACTTTTTCTTCAAATTTAATTTTTTAAAATTAAATTATTTGTGCAAGTTACAAGAGATTTTCGGAAATAAAGTGATTTTAATGTCTTACGTAAGCATCACTCATACTCCCCCCTTGTCAGCAAAAATAAGCAAGTCGCAACCCCCTTGGGTGCTTACGTAATATTTGAACGGCCCCTTCCTTGGCATTATAAAAATTATGTGATCGATTTTTTTTATATATATGAAATGATGCAAATAAAAGACAGACTGCACGAACATGCAGAGAAATCACCCAAATTTTTATTCTTTAAAAAAGTCAAGACAGAAGCAAGCATCAAACGAATTTTACTGCAAGTAAATCTTGAAATCAACTATAGTTATTTTGAAATCCATAAACATTTGAAATGTTTATTTACAACAACCAATGCTTTGTCGCTAGCTCGAGCGATTACGACGCAAGATTTCTAATGATAAAAATGCAATCGGATGGGAAATGAAGCTTTATTTGGAAGTTTCAACAGCGACTGCCGATTAATAACGGTAATAAAAAAACACCGCGACCACCGAAAGAACGGAGGTTTTAAACATCTGCACAGAACAATGGGACGCGTAAGATGTTGCATAATCTTGCGCAACGGGGTTCCTGATGAGGAAAATCCCAACATCGGCTTTATGCAATTCTCTCGCTTAAGACTCAACAGACGCAAAATGAAATAAACATTTAAAACGAATGATTTTTTTTTTGTTTTGTCTCAACCACCGACTATTTTAATGCTTCACAATATTCTTTCCCAGGTAAATCTGAAGTTTAAAATTTCGCCGTAAAATCTTTCTCGTATACGAAGTACTGTAACCAGGGGTCGATCCAGATTTTTCTTTTAGGAGCTCATTTCTGTGAGGGAAAAAAAAAAAAAAATTGTGAAAAATAAAAATATTGTGATTTTTTTTTATTATGATATATAAATAATATGATTAATATAGTTAAGCGAATAAAACAAAGACAGGGGTGGATCCAAGTTTTTTCAGGGGCCCATTTTTGTGAGGAAAAAAAAATTGTGAAAAATAAAAATGTTTTTCTGGAAAAAAATTATTTTGGTAAAAAATAAAAATATTTTTGTGAAAAGTTTTTTTATCATGTAAACCTTTAATTTTAGCAGTCATATTTCTATATTTTACGTTTAATATCAAAAGTATTTTATTGAACCAAATATATGCAGTAATTTGATATAATACTGAAAAAAAAAATACTCGTATATATATTTTGTGCAATGCCTCATTCAAAAACTTTTAAAAAAGAAGACAGATTTAAAAAAAAATAATAGTGGTTTATTGTTAAAAGTATGTCGAAACATTGGAACTTTCTGTTAACAAAACACTTATGCAGAAATGCATCTTCACTTTTAAAAACGATTTGATATAGAAAAATAAGGATACCTAATACTGGGCAAATTTTCGAGAATCGATGTTTGGCCGTGGAAAAATTTAAAAAAAGAGATCATTTTTATAAAATGAGATTTTGTAAAAGGGCCGTTTTTGCGAATTTGAATTTTGTGAAGGGACCGCAAAACGGCCCAAATTTTCGCCTGGATCAACCCATGGTAACAGTAAAAAAAAAATTCGAATTTAAGATTTTGGTTAATCTATACGTTTTAAACCTCCTTGAGTCCGAAAAAATACCAGGGGTCGATCCAGGTTTTTTAGGGGCCCATTTTTGTGAAAACATTATCATGTAAAACCCTTAATTTTAGCAGTCATATTTCTATATTTTGCGTGAATTTGAGTTTTGTGAAAGGGCCGTTATTATGAAGCGGAATTTTGTGAAGAGGTCGGTTTTACGAACTCAATTTTCGCCTGGATCGACCTATGAAACCTCAGTAAGGCTGCGGAGAGATTTGCCAAGTGACGCGCCGTGGGAACAAGGCTTTAAAGCAGTGCAGTACAACTGAAAACTATCGCGAAAGAAAAAAAAAAAAACATTTTTCTTTCTAAAATTTTCACCGAGCGCCCGCCGAATTGTCCACCCACAGCATACAGGTGGAATGCCACCAGGATACGTGGAGAAAGAGACCTGTTAATCGACCCCAACTTCAATTCACCGAAACTATTCGGGTCAAACAAACTTAATAAATAAAAAGAAATCGGCCGAAAACTTTCTCCGATTTCTAGGTCGCCCTGCGGAACGGGTCCTGTCGGAGAAGTTCGATGACTAAAAGTCAGCGCTTAGCATGTAAAGGTGTCCACACCGAAACGGTAATTGCTTCGGTAAAGTGAGTAACTTTTCCACCTAGAACACACTGGAATCTTAATCCCACACACAACCACCTGAATCAGCTACCTTTTATTCGCCGCGCTCCATTTCCGCATTACACAGTCACAGTGAGTGTTCACGTCGTCCCCCCCCCCCCCCCCTTTCCGCACGCCGAAGCAGCAGACGAATCCCCCCATTCTCTCCTTTCTAAAAGCGCGGCCTACTCTCAATAAGCACTGAA
>BGPR01000335.1:297713-308695 GCA_013235015.1 Araneus ventricosus | reverse complement strand
TATTCATTAACATGAATGTCTGTATAAGCACCTTTACCACTGGCTTAACAATAATAAATAATGCCTTATGAGCGACTTGATAAATATATTTATTCATTAACGTCTGTAAACATCTTTACCACTGATTCATCAATAATGAATAATGCCTTACGAGTGACTTAATAAATATATTTATCCATTAACACGAACATCTGTAAGCAGCTCTATCACTGATTCAACAATAATAAATAATAATTTATGAGTCTTAATAAATATATTTATTCATTAACATGAACGTAAGTAAGAACCTTTACCACTGATTCAACAATAATAAATAGCAAAAATATCAGTCGCTAATCCAACTTTTTGAAAGTATACCCAGTTATATACTCACTAACTCCATTATTATGAGTTCTCCACTATTCTTATGAGGTATTTAACATAAAGTTCGCAAACAACATAAAGGTAGTGAATTGGGTGGCAATGCGTTGCGATGCTGCAAATAGAAAAGGATACAACAGGGCCAATTTTCACGAACAACTGTATTTCAGGATGTTTATTTGGATACAAAACTAAGCAATTTGTCACGTTATTTACATTCCTCACCAATAGTCTACGTGACAACATCGACGTGATGTATAAAACGTATGAAAAATCATTCTTTTCAATGAAATGGATTACGTGACACTCAAGCACCACTACTGCACGCGAATTAACGCAAAAGACTTCAGAAATCATTACTGACAAATTTGTAAATTGTAACTTCAAGGTAATAACGCTAATTTTCATTTAAGTGATTACGCTCAATTATATTTCCCTAATTAGGAAAAAAATGCAGATTGGGAAGATTTCATTTTTGAAGGTTTTCCTCCATGATTATACAGTTGACGCTCGTTATAACGACCCTCTGCGTCCCACAGCAAAAGGTCTTTATACGAGTGGTCGCTATAGTGGATATAATTAAAAAATGTACACATGCAGTTCCGTAAAAATAGGCTATCTTTAAAGACATTCCAACTAAATATTCAAATTATTTTTTATTATTGGTATTAAAAATAAAATTTTATCAATTAAAAATAGATTTTAAAGTAGAAAATAAAGGAATTTCGGAAAAATGCCGGGAAGAGTGTCCGCTGAATATGGACGTTGTATTGGGATTAGACGACACTGGATGGTCGTTATACCGGAAGTAAAATAACAGAGTGCATAGGGAAACATAGTTGAGGATTTTATCATTGGTCGTTATAATGGAATGGTCTTTATAATGCGTGGTCGTTATAATGAGCATCGACTGTATTTGCTTCTTGCCAAAAAGAAAAAAAAAAAACAAAGGATTTTTTTTAATAAACACCACTTCGATTTTAACTAATATTACGATAAATCATAATTTGTATAATATAAAATTTCCATGGCTGTAATGGTATATGGTAGCAATGTATCATCCTTCAAATCCAAGGTTATAAATATATATTTAAAATATTAACCCCTTAACTGAATTATTTTCTTTTCTATCTAATAATATGATCCCTTCTGTTTTGGAAAGGTTTCGTTTTCATTCGTCTCAGAAGGCATAATATACTATTCTACGCAATTTGTATGTCAAATTATAAAACTAATTAATGCTTAAATTTTAGTTTTACGACTAAAAATGCAATAATTCGATGCACGAGTATTCTTGGACTTTAAAATTAAGTGGTTAAAAAAACCCACTTCTCCAAATAACAGCAAATTTTTTTATACATGACTTTCTACTTTTTAGATGTTACTCTTTTGTTTTTTTTGTCCAAATAACTGCGATTAATTTTCAGTTATAGTCACAGCAAACTCTCGATCAAGTGCTATAATGAGTTTTATTTTTCAGTGGCGCTAAAGACAATCTTTATGGAGATATTTAACACCTTGTAATTATTAGCCAATTTGGCGATTTTTTACTATGCAAAGCGACAAAAGAAAGGCCAAGAGATTTGAGTAGAGTCGATAAATCTCAAACCATGGCTTCTTATGAGAGATAAAAACATCATGAGTCTTGGAAGGATCTATGGTATCATTCTTTATTTTTATCTTCAAAATCTCAAACCATGGCTTCTTATGAGAGTTAAAAACATCATCAGTCTTGGAAGGATCTATGGTATCATTCTTTATTTTGAATATTACACCCGTTTCTTCCTCGAGAATAATCATATTCCATTATGCATCTTCTACAAAACAACATTTTAAACCTAGTGTAATTTACGTTTTGCAATTAAATCGGCGCTTTTGTCTTTTCTAATTGACTTCCTGCTGTTATTTAAAAAAAAAAAATACTGGATTTTGTCCTTAAGAGATTGGGGCTAGGATGAATTTTCAGAACACCAGATAATGAATATGCATTGCATATTAATTTACATTTTCGTGATGAATTAAAAACAAATCTAGAATTTCCTGTCAGCAAGCAGACAGAGAAAATCGCAACGGCAGATGAACAAACGCATTAGTGTTTGATTACAGTTCCAGTTACATAATGCTTTTGCGTACCGAAGTTTCACCCAGAACACAGAGATAAAACCAGGAATGTATGCGTGTAGAATTAGCTGTTAACTGAGTTGAACACAAAGTTTTAAAGTTACATCGCAAGCTTATTCACACAAACAAAACCATAAGTATTCATTTGAAGCGCATATTATGCATATTAGGCAACATGGAATTCTAAAGGCTCTCTTATGCAATAATCTGACATAATCAATCGAATGCGGCTAAAACTAAAAATGAATGCTTGCTTCATGATGCCACCAGAAGCTTAAAAGAGTTTAGATAGCAGAAGTTAAAGTTCGGCTTACAAAAGAATCCGATAGAAATATACTAATAATACTAATGGTATTCACAATATTTTCGATTTAGCAGACGCTGAAAAATGGCTAAATGCACCGAGACAGCCGAAAAGCAAAAAATGCGTATGGCGCGCAGAACCTCCGATGTAAGATAATGACATGCTCTAGAAAGACGGCTCACCTAAATAATTTCCTCACATTAATGATTAAATTTTCACTTTCAATTTAAAACATGTACCGTATACATATAAGAGTGCGCAGTACAACAGCATATACTAACCCACATCAGATAAAAAGAAACACTATCACTAAACACTCGATATATACAGGGTGTCCAACAAAGGACTCCCTGATTTTAAAATTAAATAACTCGGCAACGGAGATCGAAAGAAGATTGAAACCGGTGGAATGCTTAGTCTGAGAGCAGTAAAAATCTCATACAGAAGTTTCAAAATTAGTCACAAATCTTGCCGACAGGTGGCGCTGTACGTTGCAATCGCTATTCAGAGTCCAAGAAGAAAGCTGTAAACTGTCCTATGCAAGCACGAAAAATGCACATTTTGAATCGATTGTGATGTGGTTGCAACGATTGCTTGCAAATGACAGTTTACAGCTTTCTTCTCGGACTCTGAATAGCGATGGCAACGTACAGCGCCACCTGTCGGCAAGATTTGTGACTAATTTTGAAACTTCTGTATGAGATTTTTACTGCTCTCAGACTAAGCATTCCACCGGTTTCAATCTTCTTTCGATCTCCGTTGCCGAGTTATTTAATTTTAAAATCAGGGAGTCCTTTGTTGGACACCCTGTATATACTGTCTTATTAAAAGATATTTGAAGAGAAACGTAATTTTCTGTAAGAGGCCTTATCAACGCGTTGGATCATGTAATAGTTCAACTGGAGCTCGCATTCGGTCTACTGACTTCATAAACAGCGCTAATTAAGAACGTTCCTAAATCGATTTCAATTTTTCAATTTACGACATTCGAATGAATGGGAAATCAATTTATTCTCCGTATAAGCTACAATACAAACTTTAAACAAAAAAAAAATGATTTTTATGTAAAACAACAAGTTTTGATGGCAAAACCTCTTTTAAATGCACTCATGGATAGCTGCAAAATTTGTCTGTGAATAGCAGTTTTTCTCTCGAACACTAACAGGGATCGATCCAGCTTTTTTTTTATGGGGCCCATTTTTGTGGGGGAAAAAATATTTGTGAAAAAAAATTTCTTTGTGAAAATTTTTTTCATCATGTAAAACCTTCAATTTTAGCAGTCATATTTCTATATTTTACGAGAATTTGAGTTTTGTGAAGGGGCCGTTTTCATGAAGTGGAATTTTGTGAAGGGGCCCGTTTTTATGAAGTGGGATTTTATGAGAGGGCCGCAAAACGGCCCCAATTTTTGCCTGGATCGACCCATGACTACTCTGCGATGTTACCATCTTGCGCATGTGAAAACAAACGAATTGTGATGGAATCTCGGAACATTAAACTAATTAAAGAAAATGTCAAGAGGTATTTCCTTTTCAATTTTTTCACAGTTCCTTTCCTCAAGGGTTTCAAGGACAAGGTTAAACTGTCGTATCGGCTTTCGCATCGTCCGCAGCATGACCGATAAGTATGAAATTCCGAAATTGTTTTTCAACATTATCCATGGCGGAATTTTTCCTCGCAATTGTCCAATAAATTGATTAATTTGCACAGGGTACATCCAGCAATATAAAAATGACGAAAGCATATTTTGAAAAATTAAACACAATGATTGCAATTTTCTTAAAAACAGAAAACAAATATTTTAAGAAGCGATTTTACTTCATTTTTGACTGATTCGACTTCTTAGATTCACAGACTATTTCTTGCGGCAACACTTCCAGAATTCTACGCCACACAAATATGAGATGTGGTATTCACCATTTAAAAACGCACTGGTCACTATATATACTACATATCTCTGATGGAGTCGAGATTCGAAATTTTCGATTATGAAATGAAGATACGGTAAACTTGGCTTCTAAGATCAATAAAAAACGAATACTGTTCAGCAACGGATTCCCAGACTACCACTTTTGGACGATTTTACACCGGAAAGGGGTGTCAGGCAATGAGTCGTATTGTTGTAAAGGGTTTAAGTGAAGTGATCATGTTATATATAGTCTGGAAATAAACATGTGTGTCTGTGAATGACATTTGCTTCAATTCTTTAAATTTCTTCCAAAATGCCTCAAGATAAAATTTAAAATTGGCTTCTCAAACAAAATCCTGGATTGTGTTTTTATGTTTAAGATGGATCATTTCAATGCACTGTTGCTTATGTTTTAATGATTTTTTTTAGAAATAAATGTATGTTATTCAGATCTGCACAGGTTGATTTAATGTAGGAGGACAGACTCCTAAAAAGTTTTAAATTATTACTTCTCTTTCAAATTCATCTTGTACTTATCCAGCTTCCTTAAGGCATGGCCTGGATGCAACTATGGGTTATTGCATTTAAAAAAAAAAAACCGCAATAAAATATTATTATTATTATTACTTGACTTTATGTATGTGACAAATTAAAAATAAATACTAAAATTTTCAATACGACAGTATGAGCACATTTCCAGAGTTCTTTGTTAGATCACGCTCAGTAAAATGTAAACATCACCCTTCCATTCTTCGCTCTCCCCCTATTTTGATGAAAATAACTCCGTCCGGCGCATGCGCAAAAGCGCAGAGGGTTTCCGAATCCGTTACTGAACAATATCTGGTATTTTAAAATTATCCGCTAACAGCGGACATATAATGCAAATAAACTCAAAATAATAAACACATCTTTTTTTCTTCTTCTTTTGTAAGAAGAAAGCGGAGACATACCACCATACATACTTTCAAAAAGCCTAATAATAAGGTTCCAGGCAATGGAATATGACTTCCGGCCGACATAGAGGATTTTAATATAGTAGACTTCCAACTATCCGGCCAATTGCGGAGAAAACAGATCGGATAATAAAGCCGGATAGGCTGGAGTTCTATAAACGGTCACTTCCTACCACACCCATAGCATTAAAGACACCCTTTTCATACCAAAGCCCGTTCTTTTTCATATTTTCGGACTTCTTAGTCTAGGACAGTACTTAAAAAATATTTGTGTACAGAATGTTCTCGGAGTCTGAAACCCTCCGCGCTTTTACGCAAGCGACAGACGGATTTATTTTCACTAAAATAGGGGGGAAAGTAAAAAATTGAGGGGGGGGGCAGATGTTTACATTTCACTTAGTGTGACCTTACTAAGAATTCCGGAAATGCTCTCATCTTGCTGTTTGCCAGTCACCCCTTTCCGGTGTAAAATCGTCTAAAAGTGGTAGTCTCGGGATATTGAAACGATCTATACTGTACAAGTTAAAAGAAAATATTGTACACATTTTAAGATAAAATTTTATAACGTTTAATTTAACTGTATGGAACAAAATCGCGTACATTGTACAGTACGAATACATACGTTTTTAAAATAAACAAAGCATTAACTTCACACGCATTGTTAAGGCTTAATTCTTTAAAATATTATTTAAATTTATTTTACTGCTCATTGATTATCACCATATTAAATGATTACACTAATTCGAAAAAGACAGGTATGGGACGGAAGAGTCAAAACTGACATTTTTTAGTTTTTGAAAAGCCCAACACCTAGCTAAAAGTAAATTATTCATAAATTTATTACGTAAATTATTTTTTTTAACTATGCTAGATTGTATTATTTATTATTTCTCGGTAGACACATTTCTACGCAATTTTAGAGTTCTTTCAAACTTATTCTTTATTGTCAATACAGGTGGTAACAAATTTGTATCGCGAAAAAGATAGCCACGAGACAAAAATCTCTGTAAATTCTAGAAAATATCCTGAAGATCCACAAAGCACAGATAATACTTTACACAAGAACAGAAGACGCATCGTGGAAAGCCATCCATTAGAATTTTTTTCTCATTCTTCTTCACATGAAGAACATACGCCGATATTTACTGCCAGCGAATATGACGGAAGATATGGACAAGGTGAAAAAAAAAAAAAAAACTTGAAAAAGGGAGAAAAAAATTTAAACTCGACAAAGAAACACATTAAAAAACAAATAAAAAGCGAAAGAAAAATTTGAATATAAACGCTTCGGAACAGACCTTGCCACTACTCAAAAACCACCTGTTTATCCTTCACTTAAAATTCAAAACTGAAATTTAAGATCGCTTTCTTTCGCATTCTTTGCGTTTTTGCCCAGAAGAGATTCCGATTTTTCGGATTTACATGAACTTACGTTTGCTAAGTGACAGATGGCATGTGTGATAATATATTTAACAGGAACAGTTTCACAGTGGTTTCTCATCAAGAATTTCACATAAAATAAGATGTCAATGTAGTTGACTATAATCTTCCACGCTTATTTTCTTAACCTCCCAGCGGGCGCGCTTACGCAAATTTTACGACATATCGTGTATCGTATTATATATATAAAATGATTTCGTTGTAGTAGTCGTTAAATAAAAACAAGTCGAGTTGAATTCTAAATTCCATTTTTATTATCGGAGAGTGACGGAATGTACGTACATCCTAGTATAAGGTTTCAAGCCAAAAGAGAATAGAAGATCCCTACATTTTTTCAGGTAGGGATTTAACAGATAGACACATGATCAAAGTGAAGAGAATAATACCTATTTTTAGTCTATTACGTAAGTATTTTAGGGAAAAGTCTGCAAAAGAATTCGCGATTTATGTTGGCGCGTGGAAGCGATTAAAATATTCTTTTAGTAATAAATATGCCAAAACGCGAGATTTATACCTCCAGAGCGGGAAATAGAACGAAACTGGAGTTTAAGTGATTTTGAAATAGATTAAGACTTTAAAATATATAATATTAGAATTTGAAATAAAATTAAGTGAGATTATTACATATATATATATATCGTGTTATTTTAAAAAAATAAATGCAACTTTTATTTATTTTATCTGTATTTATTAACCTAATAGTAAAAGATCTTATAAGCAAAATTGCACTTAAATATATAAAATAACGATATAGATATGTAATACGATGCACAATTCAAGTATCTCTTGCAAACGCGCGCCCGCTGGAATTTTAAACGTATAGTCTTCCAAAAACACCTGCTGCAATGAGTAATTTTAGAAGTCGTATAATGAGAAATAAACGTCCATAAACGTTCGAATGTTTTTTTAATTCATCCTTGTAAATAAATAAATATTGGAACATCCATTGATAACACAAATATTTGATAAACTATGATTTTATGGACTATCAATATTAGAACAGATTTTATATAAATGGAAGAAAATTTAATGAATGAAAAGTTGTCTGAAAAGCAAAACATTTTAAGCCAAGAGGTAGGGGAAAAAAAGACATTTTCAAAGGTATTCACCTGAGTTTCGGCACGAGTTTCAAAAACAAAGAACCTATGAATATATTTAATTTTCATCTAGTTAAAATGTCAAAAATTTCCCCACCGCAGCTATTTGGGTATTTTCTAGAGTTCGAGAAAAATATTGACTATATTTTCAGTCTACAAATGCGAGAAACTGGCATGGGTAGCGCGATTTAAGGCATCTAAAATAATTTACACTATACAAAAATTAGTATTTTAAAGTTCACAGTTGGTAACTTGTTGGTTTTTATTCATTGCTAAATCCATAGCAAACTAAAATATCAGCTATATTTGCAATTTTCTTTCAAAACTATATATTCATAAGGCAGAAACACACAAGATCCTCAAGATGTGCTTATATCTTACCTTTGAGAGAAGTTTCTAGTACGATTACAGTCATATAGTTAAAGGGGGGGAGGGGGGAGATGAGAGTTATGGCTCCTAACTAATTCATTATTCAAAGAAAAAAAGAAATCGTAGAAACTTAAGAATGGAAAAACTGGCACGCAAGCACGTGAAGCGACAGTGAAGCCTCCATAACTCAGTCACAATTGATTTCGTCTGTTTCACTTGAACGCAAGTATGATTTCTGGGACTCGGCTCTCCAGGAAGGGCCAATGTCACTTGAAATTGGGTAACTGGCTACAAAGGCTTCCCGCGTCGGTGAGATGGAATAGAAGCCAGCATCGAACATGAGATAAAACGGTAGAAAAAGTGAAACAACAACATCCAAGTAAAAATAAAACTTTATGAATCACTACCGACTCGGTTTGGTAAGACTAAGAACATAGTGCGGTTTCTCGCCAAACTGGGAAATAGCGCCAACCATAAAAAAAAAAATCGCCAAATATCCGCCATCTTGGATGGTTTCAAGATGGCGGCGATTCTAATGACAGCCATGGCAAAAAATGTAAATAGTACATAAAATTGCAAATAGTACATAAAATTGTATGAAATTTAGCATGCATTTTCACAAGTTCTGGCAATGTTTTGGGGTTGCCAACAAAATGAAGAAGGTTACCACATTTGGAGAGGAAAAAAAAATTCAACTTGGCGGACCGCACCATTTTCTTAAGTCGAGCCCTCGGATTGATCAACACCTTGGTACAAAACTAACTCAGTCATTCACTCAGAACTGAAAACAGAACCAATGGATCACCATATCATGAACAGCTCAAGAAATGTTTCCATTGGTACATTATAAATCCATAAGACCATTCTAATTGCAAATCGGCACTATTTCACACATATATTCATATTCTACAATAAAACTAACTTTCCCATTCAAAGCGTTCTATGTATTCTTTAATAGCAAATTCAAATCACCTTGGCAATTGATGTGTCTGTAAGTGTATCACCTCAAATTGTATTAATATTCAACTTCCATTAATTCTGTGACAAAACGAACTGCGTCCAGAGTTTTCCCCTCATTGTTGGCTTTCAATTTGAGTACAGGTGCATACCACTGGAATTGGATTTGTTTATGAAATAGTAGTATATCATTATTCGGATTTAGAATAAAAACCCCGTAAGTAGCAAAAATGACAATGACTATTTCTCATTTTAGAAGGATTGACAAAGAAAAAATTTAAATACCTGTCTTTTTACCAACTGCTGATTCCACGAAAACGGAAATCCCGACTGATTTCCCACTACAATATGTATTTCGGTTGGAAACGTATCACAGAACACAACGGTCGCCATTATTTAAGAGTTGATAGATGTGAATTCGATGCCTGACGTCAACAAGCGGCGCGTGACACCTCTGAGCCAATCAGCAGCCAGCGTGTGCCCGCCAGAGACGATCTTAAAACGAAAGTTTCAGCATATTTAGAACTGTTCGGATTGTAATAGAACTGCGATGCAAAACTTAATTTCTTTGCTGTCAAAGCCACATAAAATAATCAAAAAGGCAACAATACTATATTTATTACACCTTCTACTACATACATATTCCCAATTATTAATGCGATTAACAGATTTGTTCATCGCAGTAATGGACAAAAAGCGACCCGAAGCAAATTTTAAAATAATAACAGTACAAATTCATGGATAAATAAATCCTGCCGTACAATTTCTTGAAAAATTTTGGAATCACTGTATTTATTCTCGAAATATAGCATCGACAAATTATCATTTATTAATTCAACTCTCTGTCTACTAATAATCTAAGTTATTCGTTCATAGCTTTGAAAGTATACACCTTTTTCCATACATATTTTCTAAACAATGAGCCGCGATCCAAATTGCTAGTTTAATTCACTCATTATTCAAACGGCATATTATAATTGTCAAGCATTGATACGGGACGTTTAATTGCAAAATAAATAAAACATGAAAAAGGTGGGTAAGTAATGGTTCATTTTACTCTGATAAAAAAAATTCAAAAAAGTTTAGGTAATCTAATGAAATGAACACGTAGAATAATAAAAAAAGACGAAGGTTAATCTTTTTGAGCCCAGTCATATTTTGAAGTTGATTTTAGTTTCTTAACTATATCATTTTTCTCTTTCATATAATTATAAGATTGGGCGCAAATCAGTTTAAAATTATGAAAACAAATCGAAGCTGCTTCAACTGTCTCAAAACGAGACGCAAACGGGGCAAATAGTAATACGAGACAGAGTAATGAAATACGGTGACATATGACAACCCTAGTCATCTATGCCCATTGTCGCTACGCCACTGATATGCAGTCTATTGGAGACGAATCCCTAATTTTTACTTTCTCGTATAAGAAGTATGCAAAGAGAAAGTTGATTTTAGTTTCTTAACTATATCAT
>BGPR01000335.1:257393-297703 GCA_013235015.1 Araneus ventricosus | reverse complement strand
TTACTCTTTCATATCATTATAAGATTGGGCGCAAGTCATTTTAAAATTATAAAAACAAATCAAAACTGCTTCAATTCTCTCCAATTGTCTCAAAACGGGACGCAAACGGGGCAAATAGTAATAAGAGACTGAGTAATGAAATACGGTGACATATGGCAACCCTAGTCATCTATGCCCATTGTCGCTACACCACTGATATGCAGTCTATTGGAAACGAATCCCTAATTTTTACTTCCTCGTATACGAAGCATACAAAGAGAAAGTATTGTAATCGTCAAAAAATTCGAACTCGAGATTTTGACGAATCTACACGTTTTAGACCTCTCCGAGTCCGAAAAACACAATTTTGGAATCATGCCTGTCTGTGTGTCTGTGAGAACACGATAACTCGAAAACTATTAGAGCTACGGGGATGAAATTTGGTATGTGGTCTTCAAACATAATTTGTAGGTTTCTATCGAATTTTGGACAAAATCCGTCAACGGGAAGTCTGTCTGTCTGTATGTTCGAGGTCATGCGAACGCTATAACTCAAAAACTTGAAAAGCCAGATGGATAAAATTTTATACACAGTTTTATCGTCATGAATGTAGGACCGTATAAAATTTTGGGCCAAATCCGTCAAAGGGTTGACTGTCTGTCGGTCCGTATAATTTACTTTTGAAGAGAATCTGTTACCTCCACGCGCATGCGTACAGGAAGAACGGACAGGAATTTCATTACGGAGTAGCGAATTACGCCAGTTAGTCCTTGAGCCGGTAAGAGAGGAAAATCGTTACGCATCTCTTTGAATTTCATTCTTTGCCTAGATATTTTTCAATCACTATAATGAAAAACCTTCTGATTGTCAATGGATTCTGGGTAACAATAGGTTCGAATTTTTTTAGCCACGCGGGGGAAGGGGAAACGGCACCTTTTGGGGGAAGTATACGAGAAATTTTAGGGGAGAACACTCCCGCTGGTTACTTTCTCGTATACGAAGTATCATCAAAAAATTCGAACTCGATATTTTGACGAATCTCCACGTTTTAGACCTCCCCGAGTCCGTAAAACAATTTTGGAATTATGTGTGTCTGTGAACACGATAACTCGAAAACTATTAGAGCTACGGGGATGAAATTTGGTAGATAAATAGAAAAACTGAATTTAAACAGATTTAACAATAAACAATACTTCATTTGCGCTTTTCTACATAAAATTATTCGTGTGTGTACCTTTTCATTGAAAAGAAATTGCGCGAGAAAGTCAAGGTGTGGAGCAGTGTAATGTGATCTGTTCGGCTAAATAGATCAAAATATTTGTATGAAATCAACAAACAATTCGACAAACTGTTGTTCCTCTCGAGGATAAAAATAAATAAAATCAGCGGGAGTGGCCTTCCCTAAACTTTCTCGTATACTTTTCAAACATTTGTCATTTCCCTTCCCCCTGCGTGGATAAAAAGTTCGAACCAACTGTAACCCAGAATGCAATGACTATTAGAAGGTGTTTCATTGTAGATTATAGCGATAGTAAAATATTGAGGTGAAGAAAACAATAGCTTGCGCATGCGCAGAGATTTCTTCCAATATGCAAGTAAAACGAGACGCCCTAAATGTTTGCTTCCATACAAAACCTCGCCGCCAGAATTGGTTTTTGGCAAACTGTCAAGTTTTCGAGTATCCCTTCTTTGCATAGGCATTTACGCATGCGCATGGAGTTGAACAAGTATGCTATTATACAGACCGACAGACAGTCGGCCCGTTGACGGATTTGGCCCAACATTTTATACGGACCTATACTCATGACGATAAAACTGTGTATAAAATTTTATCCATCTAGCTATTCTAGTTTTTGAATTATAGCGTTCGCATGACCGCGGACATACAGACAGACTTCCAGCAGACGGATTTTGTCCAAAATTTGATAGAAACCTAGAAATTATGTTTAAAGACCACATACCAAATTACATCCCCGTAGCTCTAATAGTTTTCGAGTTATCGTGTTCACAGACACACACACAGAGACAGACAGACATAATTCCCAAATTGTGTTTTTCGGACTCAGGGAGGTCTGAAACGTGGAGATTCGTCAAAATCTCGAGTTCGAATTTTTTGACGATTACAATACTTTCTCTTTGTATGCTTCGTATACGAGAAAGTAAAAAAAATGATTAAACTGGTCTTGTGAATTATTTTACATGCTTTCGTGATATACAGACAAGAAAACAAGGAAGAAAGCGAACCACCAATCATTTATATTTACTACAACGTGCAGCCTACACGGTGGAAACGACCTTGATGATAAAGAAAAAAAACAAAGATCTTTATTTTATTTACCTTGGATAAAAAAAATTCTGACAGAAAAATTTAGTTCCTCTCATTCGGGTTATTAACCCTTTTCAGGGAAAAAAAAAATCGCCTTTTGACTACATGGAGGAAAGTCAAAGCATGCAATAAAGAGCAGGAAAAAGAGAGAATACGTATAAATAAAGAAAAACTGAATAAGTTTGTAAATATGCAAAACGAGATTCCAGTTTTTCCCGACCGTATACGAAGCACACAAAGAGAAAGTATAGCGATCATCAAAAAGTTTGACCTTCAGATGTTGATGAATCTTCGTGTTTTAGAACTCCCCGAATTCGAAAAATCTATTTTTAGAATTATGTCTGTGAACGCAATAAATAAAAAATACAACAAACTCGGCCAGGGATGCACAAACTTTTTTCCCTCGCTTACCCCTTGATTAGTCTTTTTTACTTTCTCGTATACAAAGAGAAAGTATTGTAATCGTCAAAAAATTCGAACTCGATATTTTGACGAATCTCCACGTTTTAGACCTCCCCGAGTCCGAAAAACACAATTTTGGAATTATGTCTGTCTGTGTGTGTGTCTGTGAACACGATATCTCGAAAACTATGAGAGCTACGGGGTTGAAATTTGGTATGTGGTCTTTAAACATAATTTGTAGGTTTCTATCAAATTTTGGACAAAATCCGCCTGTCTGTATGTCCGCGGTCATGTTAACACTATAACTCAATAATCTGAATATCTAGATGAATAAAATTTGGTACACAGTTTTATCATCATGAATGTAGGTCCGTATAAAATTTTGGGCCAAATCCGTCAAAGGGTTGACTGTCTGTCGGTCTGTATAATCGCATACTTGTAAAATTTATGTATCATAAGACCTTTGGCTTAGATAAATAAAACTTAATCTCACGGATGCTAACATTAATTATAGATCTGTGCCCAATTTTCATCTCAATCGGTTAAAAAACAGGTGTTCAAATTGCATATTCATTTTTTTTTAACTTTTGATCTCCACGCGCATGCGTACTGGAAGCAATATCTGTGCACGCGGAAGCTATGTAGCGAATTACGTCACTTGTCCTTGAGCGGGAAGAGTGGAATCGGTACGCATCTCTTTGAATTTGATTCTTTACACGTACATATTTTACAATCACTTTAATCTACAATGAAACCCCTTCTGATAGTCATTGGATTCTGGGTTACAGTAGGTTCGAATTTTTTTCCCAACATGCCATGCATTCAACCGCCAAGTTTTAACTGAATCTCGCCAACGGTTCAAAAGTTAAAGGGTGCCCCCCCCCCCCCATATAGCTCAATAATTGTCTTCAGCTGGTATAATATTTAAAACTTCATTTTAACAAACAATCCTATGAAAAGCCGTTCTTTGCGGTGGAATTAGTTGATTTTGATAAGAAGACAAAAATACTTCTACATCCCACCGGCTTCCAAAAATATCCGTGCTTTCTGGGAAACGTATCATTGGAAACTGGATCTCAGACGAAGCCTTTGAACTACTTCATCGTAGTGACCACTTGTTCGAAAGTCCGGTTTCGATTTGCCATCGGTTAATATTTAAGAAACTACTAGAATAGGATGTTTTTGAAGGTTTAATATCATCAGCTTACAGCATAATTTTCTGCTCAGGATTCTAGCCGTAAATTGCATTAATCGATAAACACCACTCAAATAACCCATTGATCAGACTTTTTTTCATTAATTAGTAACTCATTCATCAGACATTTTCTCTCTCGTTAATTAGTAACTCATTCATCAGACATTTTATTTTCGTTAATTAGTAACTCATTCATCACACTTTTTTTATTTTTGTTAGTTTGTAACTCATTCATCAGACATTTTTTGCCTCGTTAATTAGTATAACTCATTCATCAGACATTTTTTTAGTTTCGTTAATTAGCATTAGACGACGGTAAAAAAGACTCCGGAATGGGAAAGCAATAACTTAAGTTCCGTAATAATAAAAATTGATTTTTATACAGTGGAACTAAGCTCATTCGAAACTGACACGATCATGATAAAAATAGATTTATTAAAAAAAAAAAATAGTCTAAAAAATGGTGAAGAGAAAACGATAATTTTAAAACTAAAACTGGCAGGAAATATTTATCGTTAATAAGTAACATTTTTAATAAATAACTAGAAAATCACCCGTCATACCATGACGGGTGATCATATAGTATGATAGTTCAAACATACTTATTATTAAACACTTTTATTTCACTTGACTTGTTTCATGTTTGTAAAAGATGGAGTTTTGTAATCGAATTTTCACACCCTTCCTGATGTGCAAGTTTTGAAATTTTGCACACTTGTGTGTTCCGAGTGACAACATACTACTATAATATTTTCAGATTTTAACTATCAGTTGATCATTAATTAAATTAATTTTTGATTCCGTACCAATAGTGCCATCTGGTAGCGAGTTTCAGAAATATTTCACTAAAAATTATAAAGTAGAAATAAAATTAAAAAAAACTATTGTTTATAGTGCACAAATAAAAAGTGTTTATTAAATTTCTTTTGCAATTATGCAAAGGCACTTGAGATAAGGGATCTTTCCTCGGCAACTTTGGAATGTAATAGTATTTAGAAGCTAAGTTATTAGAGAAATCCGAAAATATGATTGGCTTAGTCGCTTTATTTCGCGGTAACAACCCACCCCCGGTCCTCTGAAACAAATAACTGGTTAACGGAAGAATTAAAAATGCGCTACAATATATAAACAACTTTTTTTTTTCCTACTTAATACCGTGCATATGAATAGGGATGTACCGTACAGTGATTTGGCCGAATATCCACTTTTTTTGAAAACATTTCACTTTTGATTGTAAATAAAATATTTCTCAAATTTTAAATAAAAAATCAAACATTATTGAAACTGATTTATTATTTGTATATTTAATTTTTTTTTAACATTTAGATGCATTTTGAAATATTTTAATTTCGATAATAGGAAACCCTCTTTATTTTGGGATTTCCTCATAGAAATAAAAGTTACCATTGCAGAACATGACGATGATAAACACAGAAGAAAATTAAATGGATCAATTAAAATTATTAGAAGTAAATTGTGATTTTGATAAAGAGCTTCTAATAGCTGGGGTGGAGTGTTCACTGAATTGGTGGGAAAAAAATGCAGAAAAATGTCCAATATTTGCAAATTAAGCAGAAAACATCTTTCAGAGCTCCTGTAATAAGCAAGCACAATATATAGTGAAAGTTAGAATGGGCGATTGGAAAAAGGGTAAAATTCCACTGGAATATTATCCCTTTTCCCATCAACCAACCATTTATTTTCTGAATCTGGTAATACATAAGAAACTAAACAGAGCATACTTTTTTTCCCCAAAATGCGGATAATTTATTGTTCTTGCATTATAATTTCAGGCTTTACAATGATAAATGATACGTAACATTATTAAACACACCAAATTTACTTAATTTGAGTAAATGTTAGGGTTTTTTTATGATAATAAATGTACCAAAATGTAATTCTGTACCATATTCTTAGTTAAATATATATATAACAGCACACTTTTAAAAAAATTATCACCCTGAAATTATTCGGCCAACCGAATATTCGGCAAAAGGGTCGAATGCCGAATATTCGTTACAAAAAAAGAACACAAAAAAGGTTCGATTTAAAAAACAATCGGAATTAATATGAAAAAAATTTCCCCCAAAATGACTGATGGGGAAAAAAGACAAAGCGAAAGTTCTAGAATTTTCCAAGACAATACACCTATTTTCTTCGAAATCGTCAAGAAAAAAAGTTAAGCTATGAGGAAGTAAAATGCGTTACGATTATGTTTACCAACAACTGTAAAAATATTAAAGTCAACTTTTTTCAAAATCTAATTTCCTCAGAATTACAAAGGGGAGAGAAACTCCATCCACTTCGCTTTTGGCCCAAAACATTTTAAGGTCGACTGAATCCGTTCCAACCAAACGAACCATTGTCAGTTTCACTTAATGAAAAGCACGAATGTTTTTTTTAAAAAAATCGTTTGATAGAATTAAAAAAAAAACTCGAGCAAACAATCGAAAGCAACGGACAAGCACAACACACGTACTTGAATAAAATTTCAATTCAAACGATCGCGGTTAAAGTTTTAAAGTAGGTCGTCTGACAACAAGTAGTAGTTTTTTCTCTCCTTTCATTTAGTTTTCATTTGTGTTTTCATTCCGAGTCGAATGTAAGGCCGCTGGCCTGCCAAACTACGTTCCACCGGCGCTGACGAACTGGATCAGGGTAGTCAGGTAGGTCGGGTTCGATTCGCGAAGGAAAGGAAAGAGTTGAGTCGAGATGGAGAGGGGGAAAAACCAGGTCAGCTCGAGAGTTGGCTTTCCTATTCAGCATTACGAGTTTAAAATAATAATAATAATAATGATAAAAAGAGACGTTCCTTTCTCTTTCGATTCTTTTGAGAAGCGAACAAGACAATGGAAGCGCATCTATTTTTTTTCTTTCTTCTTCTTTCTGGTGATAATAATCTGGAAAATCGTCTACAAAAGAATGCCGATAACTATAAAAATGGTTTATCAAAAACGACCTATCGCTTCGCTTCGATCGAACAGATGTCTGGCAGGCAACAGCGTGCGTGCTGCACTGATGTTAATTAGCTGGTAACAAGCGAGTTAGGAAACAATTGGTTATCCAATGTCTAAAAATACAAGAGTTAAAAATAAACCGACAGTTACTTTGATTGAAAGATATCAAAGTGTCATATTCAAACAACCTCCAGAAAATAGTTATAAATGACAAAAACATGCATATTTTCAAACTCAAACCAATTTTATATAAGGAGATATTTCACGTTGATTAAATAAATTTAAATATTCCATATGCGGTAGATTGGTTCATGCGCAGAATTAATTTTTAAAGCAGCATTCCATGTCGTTAGTGATGCAGCTATTTTATGATGATAATTTTATGTAATCAATCAGTTTGACTGATTACATAAAATTATGTAACCAGTATGCTGGAAAAATGGCTTTGAATAAGTAGAAGTGCTGCGATATTATTCAGTTTCATTAAATAAAATATTTAGATTTTTTAAGAGTGTTTCTTTTAAATTAAATTTTCTGATAACTAATTCCAATGATGAAACTACAGACAAGAATTCTATTCCTGTTATATTTAAATAAATTGAGAAATTCATTCACAATCTTTTAAATTCTAATGCTTAGAATGAATGAAACTAATTCCAATGATGGAACTACAAACAATAATTCTATTCCTGTTATATTTAAATAAATTGAGAAATTCATTCACAATCTTTTAAATTTCACTGCTTAGAATGAATGAATTCGAATAAATACTAGAAATGTCAAGAACAAATCCTGCTGTTACTTTAAAGTGGTTTTTTTTTCCATAAAAAATACATGAGAAAATATTTCACGGATAAAATATGCAAAAAAGGTTCCAACCTCCGAACTTCCGGATGACTTTTAAACATGTTAACTTTTAGAACGATAAAGAATCACAACGGTCTTTTAGAACATTTTACATCACTTCAAAAGAATAGCATTATACACAGTAAAGCGAGTTCCAACAACAATTTCTTTTCAGTACAAAAAGAAAAAGTTATTTCAACTCCTACACAAAAGTTATCTCACTATGCTCAAAAAAATAATAAAAAAAAAAAAACCTTGTTAAAATTCCGCCATTTTACTATGACAGTCATACAAGAATTCAAAACCCCAAGAACGGAGAATAGAAAAGATTTTAAAAAGAGTGGGGAAAAATTTCCCATAGCAACCCAGCAAACGATTTTTCCTCTCATCCATAGAAACTTCTCCACTTTTTTTTTTTTTTTTTTTTGTACAAGTACAACTATTCACTTTGAAAAGTAATCGGTCGTGGGAGGTACCAAATAGGGATGCGGGTGAAAACACCTTAGAAACAAGAATTTCTGCAGCAGGTGAGGTCGTCGAAAAACCACCTGCGTCAAAGCGTGATCCGATGTCATACAAACGTAGATTTAAATACATTCCCTGTTGAAACACCAGCGAGTATTTGTGCAGGACAGCATAGCTCAGGAACTGCTTTTATTACATAAGCAACAATTACTATTACATAAAGCAGTAGTTCAAAATAAATTGAATTTGTACAGCATTACCAGTTAGAATTATATGTGCCAAATGCCTTTTTCTGAAACGAAAGTTCTTCTGAAGATAATACTAATTGTCGAAAGGTACAACTAAAGATATCGGGACAGATTTGTAACTGATTTAACTTTATTTAAGAACGAAAACTTCATGACGACCATTGTCAGAACGAACCCATGGCAACTACATGTCCGATACAGAGGCCGCGGTGGCCTAGTGATAAGGTCTCGGTTTTGGGGCTGAAGGGTTCCAGGTTCAAACTCCGATTCCACTGAAGATCCGTCGCGTATTGGGCCTGTTTCACGTTAAATCGTACGTAGGGGTCCAAACGTCTTTCCCATGGTGTGGACCGACGTTTGGAAAGGGGGTGCCAGCTCAGGTGTCGTCCTCGTCATCTGACCGAGATTCGAAATTACGAGGTCCGTCCCAAAATAGCCCTCGTGTTGCTTCAAAACGGGACGTTAATATAACTAAAAACATGTCCGATGCCGAAGTGTCGATTCGGGCAATGTATTTTCAACCCTTAGGCTAACTAAGGCATTCTACGCTAATATTTTCAACCCCTAGGCCTAACTAAGGCATTCTACGCTAATATTTTCAACCCTTAGGCCTAACTAAGGCATTCTACGGTACTATTCTCAACCCTTAGGCCTAACTAAGGCCTTCTACGCTAATATTTTCAACCCTTAGGCCTAACTAAGGCCTTCTACGCTAATTACGTGTATTTTAAAATTATACCACTACCGTTAAGGTAATCACAAGGAGTAACCGGCCCTGAATGACCGTACCGCTGCAGGAAACAAGAGGAACTGATAATAAATTCCATTACGAGCACCTCATGCACGGAGCCTTCACAAAGAGGTACGACCCGTCATCGGCAATGGGGCCGTTAACCAGCCACAATACCATCATTGTTCCACAAGAGGCACTATCATCCTTCCTAATCATGCGGCAACATATCATAAATATGCCTGAGGATGAGAAGCTGCTGCATAAATAAACAGGTTTCAACCGAAATCATACTCACTTTTTAATCTTATCAATCACAGGGCATAATAACGTCAATTTTATCATTTATTGAAACTAAATAATAAACCTTTTTTATGCACTATTCTATGATGAGATCTTATATTGCTTTAAGTCGCTTCTAATTTAGAAAAACTGATTTCATTTTTTGAAAAATATTTCTTTTTGTTTTGTTCAGGCCGAGAAATAGACTCTTTTCTTCCTACTTCTTTATTTTTATTATGAAGACAGAAAATTGAAATTAATATTGCTGAGAAGCCTCCACCATTTCAGGAAGATCAATAATACGAAAAATGAAGATTATGATTCAACATTAACACGTTAATAGCCACAATACAAAAAAAAAAAAAATGTTTCGACCTGTTGGGCCACGGACGCATGCGCAAGTTTCAAATGAACGAATACATCGCCTATGAGACACACTTGCTTCACGTGGCGAATAACGTGTTAATTTTCATTTCGGTGAATAAATCTACTACTGAACCATAGCGACAATTATGTTTTTTCATAAACTAGAAAATCACCCGTCATGGTATGACGGGTGCAAATTGCCTCTTCATTCGAGAGATTTCCCGTCAAATTCGACGTGTTTAGATAGATATATATGCGAGAGAAATGTTTAACATTGATTGAAAACTAATAAAATAAACATATGTTTTATGACAGGATTTTTTTTTATTTACATATTTCTTTATTCAAAAAACCTCTTGGTTCCGTGTGACGCATTTTTCCTTGCTTAACAATTTTATTATAATTCAATAACCATGAAACTCTCAGCTTGTCAAACGTAAATCAAAAGTTAAAATTTCAAATGACTTCTTTTTCGAAATTCTAATCAAAACAAAGCACTTCTCTGCTTGTCAAACGTTGCCAAAAAGTATTATCAAATTATATCATCACGATTGCAATAAATCAGATGGCGTCCAAACTATATCACGCGCTTGATATACCACTGACGTAATTTACTACTTTCTATTAAAAAACGCAAATTAATTTGAAATGCATGACTAATATAATTTAAAATGTCTCGGGAACTATTGATCATAGCGAGATAAATTTTATATCAATCGATAGAAAATTTTATTTCACTATTTTAGAGCTATTAAATTTCAAATTAGAACCATAATTACGCTTTTAAATTTAAAATTACCGAAAGTTAGGTTCTCTAACAATGAAATAATGCTGTTTACTCGAAATGCTACGGCGCAAGTTTTATTGGTGACGTCAGAGCGTTACCGGATCAGTGAGAGACAGATCTGGGCTATTATATTAGTAATTTTAAAGTATCTAGCCCCGCAGACGGATATATTCTCAATCCACAAATAAAGTTTCGAAGGAAGCACTGAAAAAAAAAAAAAATTGCGGACCGATTATATGCGCAAAGCGGTTTTATCTAAACTCCAAGACTGATAGAAGTCTTTATCAATCACTCAACTTTACACCATGTGATAACTCGTGCTTTTTTAACCTCACCCAACGCTGTATCAAAACACTAACAAAATAAAAGACGAAAAATAATAAACCTAGAGGCACCGCAGGGACATAATACAAGACATTTAGCACAACAGTAGCTGCTCTGAACATATTTTTTTAACCGAAAGAATCGAGTGGGATCGTTCCTTTTCTCTCCAGCTATCTTGATTGGTTTCTTAAACCGCTTATAAATCTGGCGAAGTGTTCCAGTCTATTTGTCAATCTTTGTTATGATTTAAACACAAACGCATTACTCACTTACTTCTCCTTCCATCTGACGCACGTACCATGTTTGGCGAAGTCGCGCCAAATGTTCATTAACCTTTTGCGGCGCAAGGGTTAATGAACATTTGGCGATTAATTTGGCATTAAATGTTTTGAAACATGATGAAAAAACATCATGAATGGGTTTAGTTTATTGTTCAGACATAGAATCTACAAAAAAAAAAAAAAAAAATTTTTTTTTTTTTTTTAACCTACTTCATTCCGAGTGGGGGTTGTCCCCCTTTGGGGCCACCCCTTCTCATATGAGAACCCCCTTAGATACAGCCACCATGATATACTCAAAAAACATTGTTGAATCTTACAGAAAATCATAAATTAAAACTTCAAGAATATTGGAGAAAAATTTTCGAGTTAATTTGCTAAAATTGTAAACGTCCAGAACTGAAAAAATTCTCATCTCCGAGTTAACCCTTTGAGGCGCAAGCAGTGATGTGGGGTGGGTAAATACCCAGTGGGTAGGTAAATATTTTTTGGGTATATACCCGGGTATTTACCCAAGGCCTGGGTAAATACCCAAAAACTGGGTATTTTGCAGAAAAAACTTTTCGAATGCTGATTCGCAATGAAAAATACAAACTTCTACAAATACCCAACAACTTGATATTTTGCAAGAAAAAAAAGTATTTGTGAATGACGATTCAAAATTAAACTTAAAATTTATAAATACCCAAAACTGGGTATTTTCCAAAATAAGTATTTGAGAATGGTGATTCAAAAAGAAATATTAAATTTATAAATACCCATACACTGAATATTTTGCCAAAAAATGTATTTGTGAATGGTATTTCAAAATCAAACATATAAAATTTATAAATACTTCTAACTATATATTTTGCAAAATTTTTTTTAAAAAATGCATTTTCAAATGGTGATTCAAAATGAAACATAAAAATTATAACTATTCCAAAACTGGATATTTTGCAAAAAAGATATTTGCGAAAGGTGATTCAAAATGAGATAAAAAAAAAATAAGTACCCCAAAACTGGATATTTTTTTAAGTATTTGTGAATGGAGATTCAAAATCAAACATATAAAATTTATATACATAATACATAGTTTATAATTTTTTTTTTAAAGTTTTGATTAAATTATAAAAAAACCCAATTTCTAACAGGATTCAGAATAAAGTATTCTAGAACTTAAACGGGATTGGGGGATAATTTAGTTTTTCCGGTTTGAAACTATGACACTTACAATAGAGTAATAATTTTTAACACAGTTTACGTTATACTAGTTGCCTTTGGCGACCAGATTGATCGTCGGAAATAAAATTTCAACTGAATCTCTTATGCTTAATTTGATATTCATGGTTCCCTTAACAAAGTAATTTGGAACTTCAAATTGCGATAGAGATTTAACCCGTGTTCTTTACGTAGCCTTGCACTTGTTCTGTTCCTTGTCTATTTGAAACTCAATATTTAGATGTTACTTGACTCAAGTAACATCTAATTGTATGTAATCGACACGAACTATAATTTAACAAATTTTATTTCAACATCGTAATAGTAATTTACTCACATTGCCGAGCTGGAAGTGAAACATTCTTGTTTTGATTTAGTGAATACATAGTCGTTTACTTTATGTGTATCAATATTACTACATATTTTACGTTAAAAGTGAAAAAAGGGGAAAGTAACCTGCTTGAAGCTTTTAATGTTAAGACAGGGTAAAAGTATCCAATGTAAGTACTGTAATGTTGAGTATAAACATGCCAATCTAAGCAAAATGGAGAAACATGCAAAAAATATTTCAAAAGTTCTATTGGATTAAGAAAGGTTTTGAAAGGGATAAAATAGATGATGAATTTTCTTTTAATCAAATTCCAACCATGATAACTACATCAAATTTAGAGTTTCAAGAACATTTAAGTATTGTTGTTTATGATCCAGATTAATCCCATCTAACCAGGAATAGTTTGTGTGAGTGTGTGTATCTAATATATCGTCAAATAATACAATAGTTTCCTTAACAAAAGAATTCAAATTTCTTGTTGCTGAAATTTTATTACAAAGATCACTTAACTTTGTTGAAAGTAATATGAGTGAATATTACTTTCAGAATAATTCTCTTTTAAAAACTGTTAGAACTGAAACATCTGCTAACTTTTCATCAGCAATGTCTGGTACTTTGACTAATTAATCCAAAAAGAATGTTAAACAATTATATCTTTCATTTTAGTTTCTATTATCAGCTGTTTATCATTTTAAACCAAACTCATTATTTCGTTTTTTCATTTAGTTAAATTAACTCTCATTTTTAAAAAGCAACAAATACATTATTATTCCTTTACTCATTGTATTAAAAAAGGATTGACATTTAAGCCACGCATTTTATGCAAGATCTATAATATAGTATTGCGTTTTTGTTTCTTCTGATTCATTTTTTAACCTTTATATAATTTAAAAGGTTCATAAAACTATATGTTCATAAAACTATATTTCTTTTTTTTTTATCTTACCTAATGCTCAATGTATATTCTATACATATTTATATTATATATAGAAATCATATTTCACATCAGTGCCTGTATTTTATCTGAATAGAGTTAATTGAAAAATAAATACCCAGGTAAATACCCATTTTGGGTATTTACCCGGGTAAATACCCTGGGTATTTACCCTTAAAAATAAATACCTGGGTATTTTACATCACTGGGCGCAAGTCATTAAATGTTTTGAAATATGATGAAAAAACATCTGAATAGGTTTAGTTTATTGTCTAGACATAGAATCTACAAAAAGTTTTTTTTTAAAAAAAAGAACTAACTTCATTCTGAAGGGGTCGTCCACCTTTGGGGTTACTCCACATGAGAACCCCCTACGATACAGCCACCTAGATACACTCAAAAAACATTGTTGAATCTTACAGAAAATCATAAATTAAAACTTCCAAGACAATTGGAGGAAAATTTCCGAGTCAATTTGCTAAAATGGTAAACGTCCAGAACTGAAAAAATTCTTATCTCCGAGTTAAGGAATTTTCCCAAACTTTATTTCTAATAATTCCTATTCCGAAACGAAATTTCATAAGGCTGCTATATACATTCTAAAAGGAGTACTAATAGCCCTATACTAAACCTATTATTTCACATTTATAGTTTAATTTAACGGTTAAGAAGCGAGTGAAATTAGACGTGCCATCAGCTGGCACACTGAACCGCAAAGAGTTATATATAACACATCTTTTAGGAATTACCCAATACAGTACAGTCTCGATAATTCGAGTCTCGATTGTTCGAGTTTTCCATAAATTAGAGTTAGTGAAAAAATCAGTTTAGCTCCCAAATAATGACCAACACATACACAACACGTGAAAGAATTACTGCATCTGGTTTTTATTGTTGTTCGACGGGTCATATGTCTGCGCACCCCGAACCCCCCTGCAGAAATGCCCCCCCCCCCCCGCCCCAAAGGAAAAGAGATACAGTGGAGTCTCCATATAACGAAATCGCTTGGTTCCAACTGAAAAATTCATTATAGAGAGAATTTCGTTATACGGAGATTAGAGATTTTTGCTGTTATTTAAGTAAATGTTCCAAACTTTTCAATAGGCGCGATAAGTTCAATTGTATTTAATTATGATTTTCAATTAAAAATGAAGTAGTAATAATATAAATTTGTTAAAATTTATATTATTACTATATTATTACTTATATTATTACTTTTATTGTATAAATAAAAGCTCAAAAGTTAAGACAATTCACCAATTTAGAGAATAACACGTACTAGTATGTACCTACGTTTATTTTACTTGAAAAATTCCGCTATTTTACATTGTTTTGCATTTCGTGATATTAAATTTTCAGAAAGACTTTAACTTTTTAAGTGTGAGTGGTTCCAGAAACAGGCACGTGTGAGCGAATTGGTTACATAGAACTTATCAACTTTCTTCAAAAATGACAAAAATCGAAAAGATAAACCTCTGAAAAAATTCGTTATAGGGAGACAATCACTTCGTTACATGGAGAATATTTTGAATGTTATTTAACATCCCGATTAAAAATTTCGTTATAGGGAGAAATTCGCTGTAGAGAGACTTCGTTGTAGGGAGACTACTATATATATAAGATCGATATATAGGAGCAATGCGTTTAAACAAAAAGCAATTGACAATTATTTTAAGATATAATTAATCAGTTGCTATCAACAGTAATGTCAGTACATTTTTCATTTAAATACACTACACTGAAATTTAAAAATTGCTTTTATTTCCATTTATTTATTAAATTTTAGGATTTCGATAATTCGAGGCAGGCCCGGTCCCGTCCACCTCGAATTATCGAGACTCTACTGTATTCATAAGTCATCGTAAGCATTTCGCCTACAAAGCAGTGCGGAAAAAATTAATAGACGAGTACAATATATTTTCACTTACTGCATTGGCGATAAATAATTCTACCTATTGAGCGTCCAGTTACCATTTGTCAGATTCTACACTTGCATTTAATTCCGCAGCGACGCGTTAATAAAATACAGCCAAGATTAAATGCGACATTTAATCATCGCAGCCGAGAAAAATAAATCTATAAATTAGCTAATCGCCCGCAAATCATCTGCGCCTCAGCATCACTCATAGCGCACTTGATTCGCGGCATGTTTCCGAACTTCCCAACATGAATACTTCGGATTTTTATTATCTCTCGGGCTGCGAAAAATAGCAACCCCTTTTTTTATATCCTTGAAAATGAAATAAACAAAGAAAATACTGTAATCATCAAAAAATTCGACCTTGAAATTTGGATGAATCTCCGCGTTTTAGCCCTTTATTTATTTATTTTTTTTTTTTCAAAAAAAAAAAAAAAATTGCCAACGGACCACTTCTCCACAATGCACACTCGATTCGTTTCACTGCGCAATGACCTCTGCATATGAGCACTCTGAATGGGAGAAGAGACCTTACCATTTTTTTTATAAACATTGTATGGTGCTCACTTTTACCTCATCATTTTAAATCTATACATCTAAAATAATTTGGTAAAAAATTCTTCACCGAGTCCACCAACCGACCGATTTTGACAATTTTTGTTTCATATGAAAAGGTTATTTATTTGATCTGTCATCAAGGGTCGCCAGCCCCCCGACCCCCCATTTTCGAACTAAATGGAAAAAACTCTTTCACACTGCACATTCTCTACGGGGGAAAAACTTTGGACAGTTTGCCAGCAACAACCACCCTACGGATTTCGACAATTTTTATTTCATACTAGCAGTACGCGCACGGCGATGCCCGTGGAATCAGGACTTCAACAAAATAAAAAAAAATCGCCCATAATGACACGAAAAAGTTTTCAAAACAAAAGATACACATTATAGATTTTCCCGCTTATTTTTTGAGCGATAATAACATGTAGAAAAACAATACAGAGTACATTAATCCAAAACAATATAAAAAAATTGTTGCCCGTGGAATCAGGACTTCAACAAAATGAAAAAAAAATTTCTTAGAACATGTCAAAAAGCTCCGAAGGTTATGACGTCACCTGACCCTTCATCCAATCAAATTGAAAGCTGCGTTCCGGAAGGCTATCGCTCAAGAAATTTCGCTCGACAAAAATAACTTTCATCTGCCCAGGAATAATTTAATTTAAAAAAAACGGGAAATGATATTTTAACCGTTCTTGTTTTAAATCAGAGAGAACCGTTCTAGTTATAAGCTGAAAAAAATTGAAAATAATGGTATTATTAGAAAGTCGGATGCAACAAATTTAAAAACAAAACCAACATTTAGATGGTGAAACTGACTATTTTTTAAAAAATTCTCAAAATTCAGTAAATTACGTTAGAAATTCAAAACTAACTTCATTAGAAAGGAAATCGCTTGCTCTTTCCAATGGTCTATCTATTTTTGTCGTACAATTATTCGAAACCATTCTATTGAGAAATTAGTGCGAAAAATCAACCAAAACAACAAAACATTAAATAAAAAAATTTCTAGACTAAAATTTAAAATTTCGGCTTCGAGGTGCATTCAGTCACCATTACGACTACCTGTGTACCAAATTTCATGGCTGTAAGTGCGATAGATTCGTCTGGACATCGCAGACAAACACACACACGCACGCACACAAACATTGCCTTTTATAAGTATAGAAGATGAAAGCTTATGATGTCTAGATCATTCGGCTGCCGACTATTCTAGCCTGAAATTTGGCCGAATATTCGGTATTCGGCAAAATCACTAATCGTTACATGTGAATGCGATAATTCAAAAACTCAAGCTAAATAAATAAAATTCGGTACGCGGCTTTGACATCGCACTTGTAGATATGTATCAAATTTTAAACGCAATAGGCCAAAGGGAAGGGCTGCAAAATGGATACTCGATTTTCGTCACTATGCCATACTGTGTAACTACACTGAAGAGCAGGAAAAACTGGTATACCTGTCTAATATCGTTTAGGGCCAACACCAGTACACAGAAGTGCTGCAACAAGACGTAGCATGGTCGCGACAAATGTCTAAAGGTGTCCTGGAGGTTTTTCACACCATGAATCCTGCAGGGCAGTCCGCAAATCCATGAGTGCCAGGTGGTGGAGATCTCTTCTGAACAGCACATTACAAGGCAACCCATATAGGTTCAATAATGTTCATGTCTGGGGATTTAGGCGGACAATGGAAGTGTCTAAAGTCAGAAGAGTGCTCCTGGAGCTACTTGGTAGCGACTCTTGACATATGGGGTGTCGCACTGTCCTGCTGGAAGTGTCCAAATTCGTCGGAATGCACAATGGACATAAATGGGTGTAGGTGATAGACAGGTTGCTTACACACCTGCCCCTGTCAGAGTCGTCTCTAGAAGTATCAGAGGTACCATAACAAGCCAACTGCAAACGCTCCATACCACCACAGAGGCTCTACCAGATTAAACAGTTCCCTGTTGACATGTTGGGTCCATGGATTCACGAGGTCGTCTCCACACCAGTACATGTCCATCCACCCGATACAATTGGAAACGAGACTCGTCAGACCAGGCAACTTGTTTCCAGTCATCAACAGTTCAATGGCGGCGTTGGCGGGCCCAGGCGAGGCGTAAAGCTGTGTGCCGTATAGTCAACAACGGTACACGAGTGGGACATCGGTTCCGAAAACCCATATCAATGATGATCTCTCTCGTGTGCCGACTATAAAGTTCAAAGTTACTTAAAACTTGAAAACCTGCCATTGTAGCAGCAGGAACCGATCCAACAGCTGTGTCAGATACCTGTTGTCTTATATAGGCGATGCCGACCGCATCGCGTTAGGCTGATGGGTTGCATATATCCGTTATTTGCATTCGCACGCCTGTACCAGTTTTTCTGGCTCTTCAGTGTATATGAAAAATTAGAATGGAGAACACTTTCTCTGGACGGATTTAATTTAAAAATTTAAAAACAAATTTAAAATTTTAATTCTCATCAGGCACTTTTGGTTGCTTTTCCTCTCTTGTTTGAACGTATATAATACATCACCTACGAATATATGCTTGGGTAATTTTCTTACATAAATTTCTTTCGGTTGAGGCATACGTAACAAAAGGTTTATTTTTCCTGCCGAGAGGAATTCCAGCTCCTTTTATTCCAAAGTCAGAACTACGCATTACTCTCAATTTTATCCATCTGTTCCTATCTCACTGGTTTGCATAAGATAAGAGAAAATTTTGGATTATAATCTAAAAGGCAGAGTTTGAGAAGATCTAGTTCTGCTGATTTGCACGCTAGATAAGATTTTTTTTCTCACTTTTTTTTGTTTTCCTACAGGATGCAACTTTTTTTCAAACGGTGATCTCAAGACTTGAACGGGTTGCTGAAAATTCGGGTGTATACTTATTATAATGATTAAGGTAGTGAAATAAGTTATACTTACAAGATAAGGGAGACAAATATCTTCCAAAACTATACACAATAAAACCCAACTACTGTTCAGCAATGGATTCCGAGACTACCACTTTTGAACGATTTTACACCGGAAAGGGGCGACAGGAAGGAGTCATATGAGCGCATTTCCGGATTTCATTGTTAGATCACTCTCAGTAAAATGTAAACATCACCCTCCCATTCTTCACTTTCCTCCTGTTTTGATGAAAATAACTCCGCCCGGCGCATGCGCAAAAGCGAGGAGGGTTTCCGAATCCGTTGCCAAACAATACTTCGAAAAAAATTGAGGCAGGTTTGAAGGTAAAGAAAATGTTACTTGTTTTAATTAATATTCACTGTTTTTATGCCAAAAGGTTAACTCTATTTGATAAAAAAAAATTTGATTGTCCCACTCAATAGTCAAGTGACAACTTAAGTTGACAGCACGGAAAAAGAAAAGGGTGTATCAGCACACCCTGCTAAATGGTAGGCACTAAATATGTTTTAAAAAGTAACTGATATACCCCAGTAGCACAAAGATATTTTATAATATTGTGCGATATTGAAAAATATTTCGCAATATTGTACAATATCATATAATACTAGAAAATCACCCATCATGGTTTGACGGGTGCAAATTGCCTCTTCATTCGAGAAATTTCCCTTCAAATTTGACGTGTTTAAATAGATATATATGCAAGAGAAATGTTTAACATTGATTGAAAACAAATAAAATAAACATATGTTTTATGACAGGAAATATTTTTTTTAATTTACATATTATTTAAATATTTCTTTATTCAAAAAACCTCTTGGTAAGCAACATTCCGTGTGAAGTATTTTTCGTTGTTTAATAATTTTCTTTCTATTTCAGATGCATTTGTGTAAGTTTTAACGTGATTGGAAATCCTACACCTCGGAAGTGCAACACAGAGCTATCCATGCGAAAAGACAGGCTCATCGAGGTAAATTCCAACATGATCGAAAGTTTGCCCCTGCGATTTGTTGATAGTCATCGTGCAAGCTGGAATTAACGGGAACTGGCGGCGGTTGAGAACGAATGGTAGATTCACGTCGCTGGTGGCTAATTTTATTCTTGGCAAGAAAACAACATCGCCACGATTGCATTCAGATATAATTTGGCGTCCAAACTATATCACGCGCATGATACACCACTGACGTAATTTACTACTTTCTATTAAAGAATGGAAATTAATTTGAAATATAGGATTAATTTAATTTAAAATTTCTCTGGAACTATTGATCACAGCGAAATAAATTTTATATCAATTGATAGAAAATTTTCACTATTTTAGAGCTATTAAATTTGAAATTAGAACGACAATCACTCTTTTAAATTTAAAATGACTGAAATTTAGGTCCTCTAACAATGAAATAATGCTGTTTAACGTCTCGCAGCGCTATGGCGCGAGTTTTATTGTTGGTGACGTCAGAGCGTTACCGGAGGATCTGGGCTATTATATTAGTAATATGATATCAAGCAATATTGCACAACATCGGGCGACACGTTTTGCAACCTGGATATGCAAGCCGAACACCAGCTTTTGATACTAATTGTAATGAAAGCCCGATTACAGTTGTCAGCGTCTATAATTCACGTCGTAATATGCTTCCCACTTTATATACGAGACAATGTACGAAATTAGGCGCTGTATTAAAGAGATAATGGTAAATGGAAAGCAAATTATGAGAAAATTAGTTTTCCACAGATTTTGTAGGCATCCACAACGTAATGACTGACGGAAAACAGACCCAGAGTTAAATATTTCAACATTTTTTCCCCCTCGTGCGACGATCGGAGTGTCCGCGCTTATCTTAAGAAAGTGTCATCTAAAGGAATGCCGATGAAGACAGGAAAATTTATGGCTTGCGAGTCTGATAATTCAGAGATTGTTTTTCTTCAATACTGCGAGTGCCACCCAAAGCAAAGTAGATGCAAATGGAATCTCGTATGGGGCCGTTCAAATATTACGTAAGCATGTTTTGGGTATTTTTTGACCCCCCTCCCCCTTTGTCAGCAAAAATAAGCAAATCGCAACCCCCCTCTCATAATTACGTAGTAAGCAAACGCAACCCCCTGTTTTTTTTTTTTTTTTTTCAAAAGACTATAACAGTATAATCTAATTTTAAAATTTTAGGACTTAATTAAAATAAAAAAACTCTAACCCGCTTAAAATAAAAAAAAAAATGGATTTAATTTTCTTACAATTTCAAGTTTACACAAAAATCAAGTTTCATTTTCTTTTTCCAAATGTGACTTTTTTTCAATTTAACTTTTTTAAATTAAATTTTGTAAGTTACGAGAATTTTGAAATAAAATTGATTTTAATGTCTTACGTAAGCATCCTCCTCCCCTCCCCTTGTCAGCAAAATAACCAATCCTTAACCTTCCCATAGGTTATACGTAATATTTGAACGGCCCCTATGCAGGTCGGAAAGGAATAGAAATGAGCTGTGACAAAATATTTCCTTCTTTTATCGTCGGCAGCTGACATCGAAAACGAATAGGCTGTCGCACGTAAACTACTGGGAGAATGTAAAATACACCCCTGGTCCTCTTTGTTGAAGCAAGTTTTTTTTTTTCTTTCTCTGTAAGCAATGTAAATTTACTTTTATGTTCATAAGTAAGATCGAAAAAGGCTTCTCTGAGAATTAGTTCATTCTTTGCTAAATAGTATATGGCATGTAGAATGGTTAAGTTTTATATGTTACTAGCAGTACGCGCACGGCGTTGCCCGTGGAATCAGGAAAACAAAATGGGGGGGAAAAAAACCCGCCCACAATGACATGAAAAAGTTTTGAAAGCAAAATCAAAACAAGAGATACACATTATTGATTTTCCCGCTTATTTTTTTCGCGGAAATGGCATTTTATTTGTAGAAAATCCGAAACAATATTAAAAAATTGCAACGTTAAAATTATTACACTGCAAGCAAAGTATGCGCGACGAATAAATACTTTAACATACCGCCGAAAATAATAATCAGATTCAAGGTTATGACGTCACCTGCCCCTTCAACCAATCAAATTGTCATCTGCGTTCCGGAAAAGTGTCGCGGGAGAAAACTCACTCGAAAAAAATAACTTTCATCTGCCCAGGAAAAAATTAAAACCGAGAAAAGATATTTTAACCGTTCTTGTTTTAAATTCGACAGAACCGTTCTAGTTATAAGCTGAAAAAAATTGAAAATAATAGTGTTATTAGAAAGTCGGATGCAACAAATTTAAAAACAAAAATAACATTCAGATAGCAAAACTGACTATTTTTTAAAAATTTCTCAAAATTCAGTAAATTAAGTAAGAAATTCAAAACTAATTTCATTAGAACGGAAATCGTGTGCTCTTTCCGATGGTGCATCTATTTTTTTCGTACAATTATCCAAAATTATGCTATTGATAAATTAGTGCGAAAAAAATCAACCAAAACAACACAAAACATTAAATAAAAAATTCTCTAGATTAAATTTTAAAATTCCGGCTTCGAGATGTATTCAGTAGTCACATTACGACTACCTGTGTGCCAAATTTCAAGGCTGGAAGTGCGATAAATTCGTCTGCACATCGCACGCACACACACACACAAACATTGCCTTTTATAAGAATAGACTAGCAGTACGCGCACGGCGTTGCCCGTGGAATCAGGACTTCAACAAAATGGGGCCCCCAAATGCCCACAATGACACGAAAAAGTTTTGAAAACAAAATCAAAACTAAAGATGCACATTATTAATTTTCGACAATGACACGAATGTAATGATGTCACCGGAAGGAATCGGATTGTAGAAAGCATATTACGTCACCTCCTGCGACGAAGGTCACCACCAGCCAATGAAATTGCAAAAATGCATTCTGGGATGGTCGGGAGAAACTCTCGCTGTCAAATCTCGCCAGCAAAAAAAAAAAAAAAAAAAAAGTGTTTTAATTGAAAAGAAAAAAATTAATTTAAAAAAAAAAAAACGGAATAAGATATTTTAACCGTTCTTGTTTTGAATCCGACAGAAACGTTCCAGTTATAAGCTGAAAAAAAAAATGAAAATTATAGAGTTGTTAGAACGTCAGATGCGAGAATCTGAAAAAATCCTTATCAAAAATTACCATAAAAGTGACTAAAAATTTCTCAAAATTCAGTAAGTTACGTTAGAAATTCAAAAACTTCATTAGAACGAAAATTGTTTGTTCTATCCGATGGTGCATTGATTGTTTTTCAACTATCATTAGAAAAGATACTACAGCCATAAACGTCCCGAAAATCATCCAAAACAACACAAAACATTAAATAAAAAATTTTCTAGACTGAATTTTAAAATTACGGCTTCGAGGTGCATTGAGTCACCGTTAAGACTACCTGTCTGCCAAATTTCAAGACTGTAAGTGTGACAGATTCGTCTGGACATCGCACGCACGTACAAACATTGCTTTTTATAAGTATAGATTCAAAGGCAAAGTATGTAGAATATTTCAATACTTTTTCCCAAAACTACTAAGTTTTAACCCACTATACACAAAAATACACTTATTTACGCGTATATAATTACTTTTATTCCAATTTCTAATTATTTAAGTAATTTTGTTTCTCTTATTATTTTGCATTGTCGAAGCGTTGCTTATTTAATTCCCATTAAATCTTAATACCCTGAACTGATTTACATCACGAAGTACGAATAACCTATTTTTTGGTTTTAAATTAAAATAAGCCATATTTTTATTTTCTTCAAGTTACAGCTCTTTCTCACATATTCAAAAAAAACATCACTTTTTGTGTTGCTATCCCGCATTAGTAAGGATTTACAAAATTTATATTCCACGAGGAAGTAAATCTGACATGCACGATCACGACAAGAACTGATTTCCAAGAAGAAACCACAACAACAACAAAAAAGTATTCTATCTTGCCACGACTTGTGTTATTACTAACTTACTTAGCATATAATTATCTAATTGATGCATATAAACTGTGTGTACAGTTTTTAACATCGAAACAACCGAAAGTAATTTTATCTCTGCAACAAGCTCTTAAAACCGAAGACAGAATAAAATGACTAAAATTTGTCTCACAGACTAATATTCTAAAAATCTGATATCGCAAATTAATATATATATATAGCACTGCATGCCCCCGTGTCTAGAATCATTATGATTCTTTACAATCGGTTTAGATGGACATGAAGTGGAAGCAGGAGCTACAAGAGAATTTGATAACAAAAGAAAAAAAATGACGGGAGGCTGTCTGTGCGAAACGGCAGCTGGGATTGAGGGGCGTAGACTTACTTACCTTACTCAACTGTGACTAAAGTAGCTCTATGTGACTATTAACTCTAAAGTCTATAGTGACTACTAGTCTAGAGCGAATCTATCTATGCAAAATTCTTCGTGATGTTCACCAACTTTTCAACTCGACTGTGACTAAACCGTAGTTACAAATTCCAAAATTATTTTTGCAATCTTCAATGTCTACCTTTCTCTGTTAAAATGAAATAAAACCAACTCTCTATGTTATTTTGTTGCGGAGCTATAAGCGTTTAACTTTAGCACGAAATCCGACGTAATTCAACAATTCTCGAGTAATATTTCGCGCGATCGATGACTGAATTGCTTTAGTCTGCGTGCGCGCGCATCGGTCGCTGTGACGACATCAACATTTTTAGTGATTTTAACCAACTTTTGCAGCTCGACTGTGACTAAACCGTCATTCCAAATTCTGAAATTCTTTTTTGCAATCTTCAATGTCCACCTTTATCTGTTAAATGAAACTAAAACCAACTCTCTATGTTATTTGGTTGCGGAGCTATAAATATCACGCAAAGCGTCGTTATTTTTTCCTTTCCCGACACACCATTAGACCACTATGGAGAGACGCAAGTCTACGTCAAAAAATAAATAATAAAATAAAAACTTAACTAATAAAAGAAGAGGAAGAAATAAATATAAAGACCTTTCTAATAGTAATATTCTTATATAAATAAAACGAACTTTGATATTAATCAAAAGCCAAGACAAAAAAAAAATGCACCATAGCATCAAACGATTAGCTTCCAGATAACACAAAAAATAAACACATAAATAAAATTTTGCTACAGCACGAAATCATAAACACGGATAATCCACGAAAATAAAACAAAACGAAATGGCAGCCGGGGTGCAAGCACGTGTACTGCCACGATGCTTATTACAGGGAAAAGTGGAGTACATCTAATCGATGGATCTATGCTGACAAACATCACAAGCTCGAACGCATGGCCTTTGTATCACTACACTCGCTGTTTATCAAATTTAGAAGCGAGGCACATGCCTTACCAACCGCATTTCCGAAAACACAACAAACGATGCGGCCCTACGCATCACTCATTATCCGTATGCTATTCTGAAACACGAAACAGCGTCAGGGCATACGCCAACAGAAATAATTATGAGGGTATATGCACACAACGCATTTTTAGGTATAGTAATTTTCCATAAAAAGTATTATTCCGTAACTAAATTAGCTGCCAATAGGAAATCTTCATGCAGAGCAGCGGGATTTAGTAAACTCGAATTTTTGTTCCGGTGCTTTGAATATCTAATTAACATAATGATAAAATATCGTCTGTAATTGGAATTCACTTTGGGTGGTTCAAAATCAAAACTTTATAACTTGTAAAAATTGTTTTTATTTTTAATTTGTTTTCGTTCGTTACATAAGCGAGAACCTCGTGTTCGGATTCACCGCAAGTGAATAATTCACTGAACCATCGATGCAGAACTGGAAGACTTTACAACTATACAATTTATTCAATCAAAAGAGCAATACAAATTTTTCCACCATTATTTTCTTACATAAAACTTTGAACATATCAGATGTGAATTTCAGTGTATATGTTGAAGTTTTATTGTACAATTGTGAAATTATTATTTTCTATATTAAAATTACTTACTGTTTATTTATCAAAATTGCTATAGTCTGACCACGGATTCCGAGACTACCACTTTTGGACGATTTTACACAGGAAAGGGGTGTCAGGGAAAGAGTCATATGAGCGCATTTCCGGAGTTCTTTGTTAGATCACGCTCAGTAAAATGTAAACATCACCTTTCCATTCTTCACTTTCCCCCTATTTTGATGAAAATAACTCCGCCCGGCGCATGCGCAAAAGGCTTCCGAATCCGTTGCTATACAATAAATACTACAAATAAATCTTTAATGCCATTGATTTTAAAATGGCCATTTTCTCTTGCTCTAATTGGAATTATTAAACAACCTGAATTTTTAATGCTGTTCAGACTGTTTCGAATTAGCCTATTTCCATTGTAATAGAACTCGAGCTCGCGATTCCAATTAACTGCCTCAGTTCCAGTCAAGTACAGACAATATATATTTAAAATAAGTTACACACAGTAATTTTAATAAATAAGATACAAGAAAAGTTCAAATGCTTGCTAATTATTTTTTTAAACCCACGTTGGCCCCCCTCACCAAAAAGGATTTAGAGTGTTTTAAAGGTCGACGCGAAAATATTTAAGGTCATAAAAGGAAATCCAAGCCCCACGGAAGGGCGCATATTGAACAACACTGAAATATTTACAATAAGCACATCCACGCAGTGGCTGCTCGTCCATTAGTGCTGCAGCACTCCCTGAATTTTTTTAAAACTTGTATTTTCGCTTTAAATTTTATGCGCTTACTTTTTCACTCCCAAAGTTCCATGACTGAAGAAAATGCAAAAAAAGTAATAAAAAATTGAAAAGAAGACAGAAAATGAATCAACAAGTAAGGGAGAAGCAGGTCTGAGCTGCAAAGTACTCCGCCCCCCCCCCTAAATTCGTTCAATGCGCAGAAAATCCGGAGAGAAAAAGCAACCCTTTCTCCCTTTAACTTAGACGGGCTGCCGGGAGAGCAGCTCTGGCTGGCACGGAGCCAACTGAACGAGAAAAAGATGCTCTTTTTAATTTATTTATATTTTCTTTCCCTCATTCCCACACAAAGTGACAATCTCATTGCGTGTTTACGAGTTTTGGTTTCGGTTTCTGTTGCGTCGAGAGAAACACATCTGGTGTACTGATTATTTGTTTTCTCTTGATAGAAGGTTAGATTTCTTTTGAAGAAATTCATTTTTGGAAGAGTGTTATCGAGTGAAATGGGAGAGGAGGGAAGTGCGTGTGTGTGTCTGTTAGCAGAATCGTCACATCAACACTCAACTTTCAGTTAATGAAACTATAAGTAAATGTCATATCTGGTTTTGGAATTAAAAACCTTGCCCTACTGAAAGTTAAAGTGACTCTTTAAAAATGTATTCTCTGGGTAAATATTATCTTGCATAATATTATCATACTCGTTTCTGAGCTCATGAGCTGCCACTGTATCCACGCATTTAGGACAACAAAATATTTGTTCTTTTGACACAGGAAAAACAAAGCAAATTTTGTATTACAAAAGAGCTCAACAATTTACATGAGACACAGAATAAACAATACAAATAATAATCTTGATACAATAAAACCCAAATAATAGATCGTTAAAATGGCAAATTGTGAATATTAAAAATGCTATCTAATTATTTAAAAATAAATAAAAATATTTTGCTTGACTTTTCATATATTATATTAATTTCTTTATGAAAGTACTACAAAAGGTGGCTCGAGCCGTGTTTCAAAAACCAGGCCAGAGCAGGACTTTAGTTCAAAAGCCAATGAAGACATAAAACGCAGCTGGTATCATTTACTTGAGGTTATAGGTACAACAACTTTAAAAGCAGGATCAAGAAGTTGCACAAAGCGTGCATGCGTTTCTACAGAGCTCAGACGAAAAGAAAAGCGTATGAAATTATTTAAAAACAAATAATAATAACCTCCACCGAACATAATGATTTTTGCCCACAGCTCAGCAGTCTTTTCATATTCAAAGTAAAGTAGAATGATTTTTTTTAAATTTAATAATGACATTTTAAACGCAGTTAAACAATAATTTAAAAGCCGTTAAAATTAGAAGAAGAAAATGACGGGAGGCTGTCTTTTTCAAACAGCCGCTGATGTTAAAGGTGTAGGACTACTTTACTCGCGTGACTCATTTTCAAATTTCTTTTTGTAACTTCTGTCGCTACCCTTTATCTCTGAAATAAGACATTAGTTATGTTTTTTACATATGTAGTTACCGAGATATAGAGGATCGCGTCACCAATTCATGCGTTTTTTTGCCCAATCTTTGCGACTCAGTAATTTCTGAACTACAATTCTGATTCTGAATTTCTTTTTCTAACTTCTGTTGTTACCTCTAAATCTATGTTGTTATCTCTAAAATAAGACATTATTTGTGTTTTTAACATATGCAGTTACCGAGATATAGAAGATCTCCCATACAACGTTTTTTGTGGCGTTTTGGCGTGTGGATCAAATTCCTTCCGGAGACCCCAATGGGACGAACGTAGTCCTATATTAAAAAAATATCACAATGCATCCAAGAAACTGATAGTGACCGAAATACTGAAGCGAGCACATCAAATTACGTTTCACAAATAAAGATAAAATACGCTTTGCTTATGTTTACAATGACAGGTGGCCTTTAAAGCGCTTCTCAGAGCTTTGAATTTCATAGTTTATGTCTTATTTCAAAGCGAGCCGTCATAAGCGTACTTCGTAGAATAAGAAAAAAACATGTTGCAATGGTAAAACTGGACATAAAAATTCCCTCCACCAACAATAAGCGACGTGAAGCCAACAGTAACTCGACCGTAAAATATAAATAGAGAAGGAAACTGTTTATAGCCAAGTTTTAACTAGACGTGGGGAACGTTTACTGTACAAAACAAGCGTTCGAAGTAATTTAGTCCAATACATCGTTCGATAATAAACACTTGAGGGAGTCAGTTACAAAATTATATGTTAGTTCAGAGGTTTCCAAACGTGTTTTACTGGTGACCTCCAAGAAGTCGACAGAATTTTTTTCCCCCGTTTCTTTGAATGAAATCTTTTCTAGCCAGTCGTTAACGTCAAAAAAGATTTTGTATTTTTCCACTATATTTCAACTATAATATTGTCCGGAGCGTTTGTGGCTCATCAGAAACTTTTATGGAATTCAAACACACCTTGAAATTTCAAGGAATCAGTGTATAGGAAAGCGGGCTTTTTTAAATCTTGTAGTTATTTGGATAAAAAAATATAACACCTTTATATCAGCGTTTTATGCACAGTTTATATTTTATTAGAATTTAATATAGTTAGCAATGTTATGAATTGACGGGTAAGTAAAATTTTATGCTAAACTAGCAAAATACTCGACGTTGACTGATCTTTTATTCAGGTCAAAACCTTGTGGGAAATGTTTGTTAGTATATAATAATGGAAGAACTATTATTCAAATTTTAATGAAATGATTTACATGTTTAAAAATAATTCAATTTTCTTTCACTTGACAATACTGTATACAACATGTTATACTGTCTGTCCGCCACGATCACTGTCAAATTGTATAGTTTACGGCGGTCGCTACAGCAACTGGTTATGCTAGGGAAGATCCATTTCGAATAGGAGGATTTATTCTTGGCGCCAGTTTGCGGCGGAAGACATGTGAATGAACTTCTACCTACTAGAAATGGATTCTTCCTACGATAACCTGTTTCTATAGCGACCGCCGTAAACTAGACAATTTGGCGGCGACAGTTCTCGTGGCGAGAAGACAGTACCTTACTTCAGATTTTTCAGAATCATTATTAAAGTTTTAAAAAAATTAGAACAGGAAAGTGGAGAGATTTTCAAAATGTTCCGGAACGAATATCATTCATACTGAACGAATATACTGTTGCACAAAGTCTTACTGTGGGTGTATGGTGTAAACAGTCCAACACGCAGAATAATGGAGAATGAAGATTTATTTACAAATATGCAGGAAAACACGTAGCACAGGTACAGGAAACAATAGTCCTTGCACAGATTACCAATGTAAATAGACAACAATTCACAGGTAATGACAGTTCAGTACTCTGATATCTAACAGCACAAACAGTCAGCAAATAACTAGTAACGACAATAGCAGCTCAGCTCACCAGCTGATTAGCTCACACAGCGGATAGAACTCCGAAGACGTTCACGCTTCAAAGTGAAGTAACCAGTCGATCAAAGACACTACCGTGATCCAAACGCGGTCTTATATACTCTCCCCGATAGGCCGTGACGTCACATAGAATTTTCAGGAAAAAAACTGGATCTCGGCCCCCTAATAGAAGTATCGAGAAAAGGGTTGCATTTTCGGGAATCATCTATTTGTCGCCAAGTCGCCAAAATGGTCGCCGAGGTCATGCGTGCAATAGGCAGGTCGCTGAGGTCACTCCATGCTTCACCTTGTAAAACTCTCTTCCCAACCATAAGACTTGCATTGCTGGGAAGCGACTTTCCATGACTGTAACAATACGTATTGTATAACAACGGATTCGGAAACCCTCCGTGCTTTTGCGCAAGCGCCGGGCGGAGTTATTTTCATCAAAATAGGGGGAGAGTGAAGAATGGAAAGGCGGTGTTTACATTTTACCGAGCGTGATCTAACAAAGAACTCCGGAAATGTGCTCATATGACTCATTGCCTGACACCCCTTTCCGGTGTAAAATCGCCCAAAAGTGGTAGTCTCGGAATCCGTTGCTGAACTGTATCAATTCAATATGTATTTCTAAGTGAAATGACTATGTATTCAAATCATATGACATCACTGTAGCCTGAGTAATGTAAATGCGCATGTAATGTCTTTTTTTTTCCCCTCTAGCAATATCTGTAAGATTTCCAAAACGATCGGGTGCTGCACTTTGACGTGTAAAAGCAGGAACCGACTCGATTATAAACCTCAAGAAGGATCAAAAACGCATTTCATTTTACCACGTCTAGTATTTTTCTCAAAAATGATAGGAATTTCCGGTATTTCAGTTTTTGCTCACAAATTGCTTTTATATGCCCATTTCTGTCCTGAGAGTGGTGGGAATTCAGTGTTCATACTGTATATATGATAGTAAAATTCAGGAGTTTCTAAGGATTTTTTCAGGAGTACAGTACAGAAAATTCAGGAGATAACATGAAAAAAAAAATCAATTGTAGGGGAGAAGGGGATTGTGTGGACAATTATTATAAAATTGGCAAAAAATTATACTAAATATCAATTCTCCCATCTTTCCCGATTGTGGTGACTCGGAGCATGCGCGGTAGACTCTTTCGGTGCTAAGTAAGGTTAGAAGTAAGAATTCCGGATTCCAGCGACTTTCTATCAAGAAGGAAACGTCATATTTTTATGTTTTATCATAATTTTATTTTTTTGCTCTTCGATTGTAATTTTTCAGGAGACAAAAAGAAATATCAGGATAAAAAACACAATTTTCACGAGTTTTTCAGGAATTTCAGGATGAGTATGAACCCTGGAATTGTATTGTTCTCTGACTGCCAACCGATATGTTTTAAATTGTACTTCAACAATCATTTACAAATACTGAATACTTGAATAAAACCGGAACAAGTAATATAAAAAAAAAATTAAGTCAATTCCTACTTAGGCGATTCGAGATATAATGAAAAATGAACTGCGCATGCGCAAAGATATGGCTGGAATATGGAGGTGCTTCGATGATCCCATGGGCCATCCATATACCCAAGAACCAAGTCTGTAATATTGATAGTTTTCCAGATATAATGAAAAACGTACTGCGCATGCGTCAAGCAAAATATGAAATGACAAACAGACAGACACACAAGAAAGCGAATTAATATTGCATTGTCATCTAGTTCTGAGCTATGTTAAAAAGTTTCAAGTCTCCAGATCATCGGGAAGTTAGTTTAAAATCGATTGCAAAATTTGAACAAGATATAGGGAGAGTGTGAACTAATAGTAAGAATTGAAAAAAAAATCGAAAATAAAAGCTTCGCCGATTTGAAACAAAAAGGAACTAATCGCCTAAATCTAATGATGCGCGAAGTATTCTTGGAATGACGCAACAGTTAGAAGTAAGAAACACGGTTTCATCGCAACTACTTCATATAAACACTTCATTTCCGAGAAATTTGGGTTAATCCCGCAAAGAAAAAAAAGCTAAATTATATCTGAAATGAAAATAAACTAATATTAAGTTGAAAAGCATATGCAACAACATTATTTCCATCGATGTAAAAATAAGCCATAAGAACAAAATTGTTACAAAATGGCATTGAATAAAATGACCACTTATTTATCACTAACTGCCAATCATAAACAAATCCTTCATTAGAAGATGGAATTTCATTTATAGATATTACTTTGAAATTGATCGATTAATATTTCGATCTACTGACCTGAGTATTCGATCTACATTTGGTCAAAACTATACAAAACTAAACTCAACTAACATACTATACGTAATGAATTTTTTAGAAGCCCAGCTATGTTTGAAAACAGGAAAATAAATAAACGAACAAATATGAAAAGTGTGATACATTTGTATTTTGAAAGGACACTGAAAACAAGTAATAAAAAAAAAATTAAAGTCAATTCCTACTTAGGTCAGCTATCGACACGCTCCGTCACTGACAAAAATACATGAAAAAATGACGCCTTCGTGAACATACCAGAAAACAAAGAATATTAGGTCTAGAAGCTGGCAAACCTAGCTCCATCTATTGAGAAAAATTCGAACCAAACGACTCAAGGCGACATATGATTTCTCCCATATAAAACTAAAATTAATTAAATTTAATTAATGAATTAATATTTGAAAAAACTGTATTAACATCAAGTGTCATCCACTACAAGTTTTAAAAAATGTATTTGAACTTGAGTGGATGAATAAAAAGTATTTTATTAACGATTGAAAATTTGAACAAGATATATAAATAAATACATATAGGGAGAGTGTGAACTAATAGTAGGAATTGAAAAAAAAAAATGCTCGGAGGCTATCCCGATACTTTGTACAATTGTACTGTTCAGCAACGGATTCCGAGGCCACCACTTTTGGACGATTTTACACCAGAAAGGGGTGTCAGGCAATGAGTCATATGAGCGCATTTCCGAAGTTCTTTGTTAGATCACGCTCAGTAAAATGTAGACATCACCCTCACATTCTTCACTTTCCCCCTATTTTGATGAAAATAACTCCGCCCGGCGCATGCGCAAAAGCGCGGAGGGTTTCCGAATCCGTTGCTAAACGATATGCGGATTTTAAACAATATTATAGATAGGGGTCGATCAAGTGAAACATAACGAAGCCTGTAACGTCGGGATATTTGTCATATGTCACAGTAGGGAAAAGTGGGGTAAAACCGGGTAGCTAAGGTTCGAAAGCCTGTTAGAGCTGAAATTTTCGACATGGAACTCTCAAATTTTATTAAAATATTCATTGTCTATCGGAGTACAATATATCTTTCCAGAAAAGTCACAGTTTCATCACATTTTTTATCAGTGATTACTTTTTACAATAAAGGTCAAACTACCCGGTTTTACCCACGAGTTTTACCCCGAGTGCAGAGGTTATAAAAAATGAAATAGAACTCCGCAATTATTGGAGTAAATCCTTATCGTTTGAATGGGTATGAATCCTTAGTAAACGTATAATAAACTGGACTAAATAGAGTTTTTATAAGAATTTTAAGTAAGGATAGTTTACAATCAAACAAGCATTAGAGAGCTCATGTCTTCAAACAAATAAACCTTCACAGATGCAGTGAAATCAACAGGTACAACACGCCACTATGACTGTTCCTCTTTCTTGATTAGAAGAGTGTGATTCAGTATCTGTATGTTATATAGGAAAAATAAAAGCGTCAGAATCAAGGCTTCCCGGTTTCACAACACTTTCCCCTATAAGCGACCTGGTGATATGAAGGAACTGCGCAGAACGAGCAAATTTCAAGAGACAACTTCGCTACGTGCAACAACCATTTTTAACAGCAGAGGTGCGAGATGGATTCGTCAAAGCAAGTAGTGTGGCGTCTTGTGCAAAGAAGGTGCGACGGGAAGTGAAATTTGTCGTCGAATGCAAGTCGTGCATGGTGAAGTATGCTTCAAACGAAACACTGAGTTCAAGTGGCGTGCCTAGTTAGTGGTGGCCGAAAAAGTACGACCGTAATCGATGCCAAAACAGTTTCTCATGTTTCTGCTGGGAAGTATTGGAGCACCCGCCTTACAGTCCGGATCTATCGCCTTGCGATTATCACGTTTTTCGTTCATTAAACATCAAGCATTTTGTGGTGCTGGGAAGGACTTATTCCATCATCAACCTTTGTCGTTTCTCATGGAAGGTATCAAAAAACTTGTTCCACGTTGGGACATTTGCCCGAACAATGGTGATTACCTATAGGTTCTCTAGAAGTCTCATTACTGTGCTTTTCGACAGCTGTAGTGTTCATATCACAAAAAAGTATCTATACTTTTTCAGACACAAACCTATGTTTTAGACACCGATTTATGTTTCATAATTAATTCTCAAGCACACCGAGGCTAACATGTCAGAAAGTTGTCCATCCAATCAAACAAGGGAGAATTCAAGATCCATGGAGCACAGTCAATGTGAATGTAAAATCTAAAAGCAGGGGTCGATCCAAGTGTTTTTCTTTTTAGCGGCCCTTTTTTGTGAAAAAAAATTATATGTGAAAAAAAAAAATATTTTCGTGAAAATTTTTTTTATCCTATAAAACCTTCAATTTTAGCAGTCATATTTCTATATTTTACGTGAATTTGAGTTTAATGAAGGGACCGTTTTTATGAAGTGCAATTTTGTGAAGGGGCCGATTTTATGAAGTGGAATTTTGTGAAGGGGCCGGAAAACGGCCCCAATTTTAGCCTGCATCGACCCATGCTAAAAGACTATGCGTTCGTTGGTAATCTACAGAAGACCCTGACTTAACGTAAATAAAAACACTGCATTATCAGATACCGTGAATGACCTGTAATCGAGCTTAATCAGATACGAGAAAAGCAGAAAGAAACATAGAACAAGAATAATAACATGGCCCCCCCCCCCCGTGCTTTTTGATTATCTTGTGTAACCAGGCTTTCTTACGACATTGCATGAGAGAGAGGTATTCGAAATGTGGCCGTGTCGATTCAGTAGAAGAGAGAAAAAAGAAAAGAAAAAAAACCCTGGCAGCTAAAAGCACACACTCGAAGCTCTGTTTATTAATCGTCCACTTAACACATACGTATTGAGGTCTTGATCCCGATTCCGTCGCTGTGTCAGGTCCCCCCTTCATCAAAAAGCCGAGGTCGAGCGCAGCGTTTCCGTTGCTTTTGGAAAACCGAGTGGTTCGTCACGTATTTCGGAATGAGAAAGTTCAACTTTTTTTTTTCCCCGAACGCTTTAGAACAACGATACCCACTAACTACATATACAAGTAAAAATATACAAACACATATAACGCATATTTAATTATAAGCACGTGTATGTCAGTAATTAGTAAAACTTACTGTAAAAAATATATTTATAAGGTAAAAAAACTTTATTGTTTTTATTTCGCTGTCGCAAAGAAAGAAAACTCAAAAACAAGCAGTCAAGATTCAAAATAAAAAATCGAGATTTTTGACATTGTTTCTCCCCCCGAGAGAGTCAATATCTTGATGTATTTCAGCATAGCATGAAGAATAGTGGAGCCTTCTTTATCAAAAATAATACATTTATTGGACGTTTTCCACAGCACAAAACATGTAAAACAAGCACATACACTTACATCACACAAAATTACAATCACTGACTTCCATCGAATTCCATCTTCAATTCATTATTCTTTTCCGTTGCTAGGCAACGTTAGCAAAAGACAATATCGTTGCCAACTATTTTTATTACCTTTAGAAAAGAATTAATGCCGAACGATATTTTTAAATTAATTTCTTTTATGACCAAACGATTTTTTTAATCTATTTAATTTCTTTCTTTAAATACTTTAATAATTCTACAAATATGTTTTTTTTTTTTTTTCCGTTACGAATATCACAATCTGGATTGAAACTTGACATTTTCAGCAGGAAGTCATTTTCTACATTCAGTTTATTTCTGTACTTAATGTTAAGTGCGTTCACACAGGTAAGTGGTCGAGAACCCATCAGCTCCCCTGACTTCGTCTAGCGTTCCGGCGGCCCACTAATATGCTACCCGAAGACCACAAGTAGGCCACGGCCCATAGGTTGTGAACCGCTGCTTTAAAACACCCTCCTAGTCAAACAAGGCAGCGGCGATGGAAACACGGGCGTGCCAACTACGCAGAATGCAGTATTTTCTTCAGATGAAGTCAATAAATCTTTCGAATTTTAGTCTCGATATTTTTGTTTTTCCGCCAGATTAGATTTCGACATTTAGGCCAAAGCCAAAATTCCCAGCCCATCAGTCAATGAAAAGAAGAAAAACAATGTTAAGCATCTGATTAATACGTTGCATCTGACAGATGGATTTCTAACATTTCTAAAAGCAAGGCAGATAGATAGTATTTTATCTACTAAATCAGCGGTAAGCGCACACTCTTAGAAGTGTGACGGCCGTTTCAAGTTATGCAAAAAATAGTCAACCAGGAAAAATAAGGGTGGGTGGGTAAAAGACTAGTAAACAACGAATGTTAAATTCTGAATTAATTACCGCTAATGGATAAGTCGAAAGTTCTAATTAAAAGAGGACAAGGTTACTGAATCCTTTAATGGGATAAACGGGAGCGACGATTAGTTTGCAGATCTGTAAGAAGTCTTAAATATGTAATTTTTTCAAATGAAACCGTTTCTATTAAATCCAATAAACATCACAATATTATAGTATAGACAAAAAATCTACTTAATCTCTTGCATCAAGTGAATAAAACTATTTCTAGAAAAGTATTTGAAATAAAACCAAGAATTTAAAGTAGATTTATTTATGAGGTACATAAATGACTTTTTCTTCCTTAACCGCTTAACTTAACAGCCCGAGAATATTCGTGCATCAAATCGAAATTTTAGTCTTATAAACTAAAATTGAATCATTAATTAGCTTTATAATTTGACACAAAAAATATGTAGGATCCATAAACATCTTAAGTATCCTATGCCTTCTTAGATGAATGAAAACGACAGCCCCTTTCCAAAACAGGAGGGGTCATCTTATTAGATAGCAAAGAAAACTATTCAGTTAAGTGGTTAATATAAAAACAACACTTTAAATAACACTATATTGGACTTTTCTACAAATGACGATAATTATTTAACTGCAATGTTTAAAAAAAAAATTAAAAAGCGTCATTTTATTGACAAGAAAACCTGGGAAATTGGATAAATTTTAAAAAATAAGAATAAATAAACTTCTGCAATGTTCACAGAATCTCAGAAATCAAATCAACGACTTGCCAACATAAACGGACAAATGACTAAACGAAATGGCTGCAGAAAATGTACTTAGGAAAAAAAAAAAAAATCGGATCAGCATACAATTTAGAAGTACTCAAGTACAATCAGCACGACGGACTTTCTTTTGTAAATTTATATGAGCACATTAAAACTCTTCCGATATATATTTATACTAAGAAAAGTAATAAAAATAGTATGAAGCCACAAAATTTCTAAATCTATCTTGTTAAAAATGATCGATTAAAGAAATTCTACAAGATGCAGAAATCAGTTTTTAAAAAAATCCAAATATTTTTAAAAATCTAATTATGAGTAGCTCTCATGAGCAAATTTAAATAATTTTCTTAAAAAAAAGTCAAATTTAGTCTACTTATTTTAAATCCCTTTTTTGAAGCAACACGAGGGCTACTTTTGGACCGACCACGATATTTTGAATCCTGGTCAGACGACGTGGACGACAGCTGAGCAGGCAAATCTTCTCCAAACTTCCACGCCACACCAACGGGAAGATGTTTGACCTTCTACATCCGATTTAACGTGCACTAGGCGCTCATACAGTACGAATCTTTAGTAGAATCGGATTTTGAACCAAGGCTTCCCTGGTCTCGAAGCTCAGACCTTACCTCCAAGAAGCCGCGGGCCTAAATTAACTATCAAAGTCGCATTAGTTTCAGAAAATAATAAATTTAAAAATCAGCGGTAGAAAAAAGAAACGTGTAATCACAACAAGGGGGGATGTGGAATCTCATAAATCTACAACAGCTGTCATTTATATATTGGCAGTATGCTTAATCAATTCTTGGCGATCTGAGCCACTTTTTTGGCACGCAAGCACCTCAGACAAAAAAGGTTTCTGAAAAGTCGAAACTTTTATCAAAGTGAATAGAATAATGGAAAACAAAGATATACCGCACAGCAGACTTCTAGTTTTTCTTTATCAGGACAGAGAAATCAGTCAACTTTGCAAAAGATTAGCCTCCCCATTTCCAAAAAAGTCGCGCATGGAAGAGTTTTAAAAAGAAAGAAAGCGCAGACGATGTTGAGTAAGTCAATAAATGAAAACCCGAGATCACCATCGATGCATAATTTTAAAAAACTGGGATAAGAATTAAAATTACAACAAAGCCGCGTTTTTTCTTTGTGATTGGTGACACATGGTCGAGATAATGTCAGGATTAAAAACATTTATCAAAAGCGGCGATGAGCAATTTGTTAATAAAAGAAAAATGGTGCGCAAGCGGTCAAAAGCGAGAAGTGGTTTCATGCACACGAAACAAAAACAAACTGAAGAATGAATTTCAGGCTATTATGACTAACATGAATTCTGACACACACGCACCTAGATAAAAAAAAAAGTACCATCATGGGTCGATCCAGGCGAAAATTGGGGCCGTTTTGTGGCCCCTTCACAAAATTCCACTTCATGAAAACGGCCCCTTCACAAAATTCAAATTCATGAAAACGGCAACTTCACAAAACAAATTCACATAAAATATAGAAATATGACTGCTAAAATGATGGTTTTACATGATAAAAAAATTTTTCACAATTTTTTTTTTCACAACATTTTTTTTCTCACAAAAATGGGCCCCTAAAAAAAATTTTGGATCGACCCCTGACCATATTATGCATATCTAACGCAAAATTTTAAAAATTACAGTAATCTCTTGTCAAGTGGTGATTACCATACCATATAATTGAAATTTATCTCTTTGAGGCATCTATAATTTAAATATCTCAATAACAGGACAAAGAGCAATTTCTCCTGTCCTTGTTTCCGGATATCTGGATGTAAATGAACACATCTGGTTAAAGCAGACTTCCAGAAACAAAATCCTTATTAGCACATTTTTCAAATATCTTATTATCATGCATGAAAAATGAAAACTGATATCAATCCAGAAACACGATTGGCGATATATCACTGAAATTGCCTATTTTAAAACTTAACTCAAGATTTCATTTTACGTTTTTAATACGTTGTTAATGGAAATTAGAACGACACACTAAAACAGTCAAACAAAAGTGACAAACGTAATTATATAAATAATAACATAAAATTTTCAACAAACATTGATAGTTACAAAGAATATATAATTTTTTTAATTACGCTGACACCATCGGTCAAAAACCATTCTAAAAACGATAAAATAAAATTCATGATAATATCAAACAACTTATTCCAGTAAGTGTATCCTACATCTAATGAAAACCGTCTATTCACTGAGGTGAAGATGAATTGGTAACACCACGTTGCTGAAACCGATGCCAAAGGATAGTACAATAAAGAGATATTTTTTAATACCAGTAACAAGGAAAAATATTTCAAAAAAATTCTCATAATCATATCAACAGGGAAAGGTCAATCAATTCAACAAGGAAATTACCTTTAAAAATCAGTCGTTGAAATAAAATAGTAAAAAATTATCACATTTCCATCTGTTCAAGTCTACGAAGATGTTTAACAATAAAAATACTACGGTAAACTAGTATAAGAATTCAGGTATTAATTGAATTGAGACATATCAAGAAAAGAATCAAACTGGACAATGATTGCTAAGATACTAGAAAATATTCCTAAAACAATCATTAGAATGCATTAAGAAACAGATTTAATTCATGGTAGTTCAAAGATTTGAACCACGACTCAATTTAAAGTTATGGAAAATTTGCGTCCTTTCATTCTGGATATTTTCACCGAATATCCCGCGCCATCTGAAAATACAAAGCCGAGATTAATTAATTCTCCATTCGATGCATCCAGTAGGAACAAATTCAACCCATCGAAAAATCACAAAATCATTAGAACATGTGGAATTCCACAAAAATTCACAATGACCAAAGGAAAAAATTTTACAATTATTTTCTTGTTTTATTTTTATTCCTTTTTTCGCGTTAACCATACCATGACAATGAAGACATGAAAGGAAACAATAGCCAACCCAAGAGAAACAAACCAAAACATCTCGGATAGAAATGAAAC
>BGPR01000335.1:129760-233820 GCA_013235015.1 Araneus ventricosus | reverse complement strand
AACCGGTTATTTTGTTAAAATCCAATAACCGGGTAAAAAAACCGGGTCGGAAGATAGGCGCAATATTAGGTTCGACTAGACTAAAATTTACCAAGCTATAAAGCTTTGAATTTCATCATCTTAGAATAACCACCGACAACCGCTTGCTTCCTCCAGGCGTCTGTTGGTTGGCGGATTACTGAAAGAGTCTTTTTTAAACAGATAAATATTGGCCAATGGATTGATTTCCTGCAAAAACAATACTAATAAAAAATTTCGTCTGCAAACGGCGTCTGTTTTTTGTAGCCAAAAAATATTTATCTTTAGTCGAAAGTTCTGTGGCCTCCGAAAGATCTACGTTGAATGATGTTGTTTCCGATGGGAGGTATCGACTCACGGATCAACACATTGCTGAAAGAGTCTTTATGAGGAGATTAGATGATAAATATCGGCCAATGAATTAATTTCTTGTGAAAACAATGTTAATAAAAGATTTTGTATATAATACTTACTTATTGTTATAACTACCAATTTATTATTACATATTGTATTAATCACTTATTTATAATCATTACTTCTTACATTGATTACTCATTTTATTAATACTTACTTATTGTGTGTTATTATTAATAATAAATTTTGTCCACAGACGATGTTTCTTTTTTTAAAAAAAATCCAAAAACCGGTTATTTTGAGCGGTTTTAACCACCAGGTTAAAACCGGATAACCGAAAAACTTTTTTTTTTTTTTTTTTTTTTTTTTTTTTTGCAATACCGCCATCCCTAGGTGGTACTGAACTGCGCTTTAAAGAAACAAAAATATTTTGATCATTGTTATGTTTCACACAAAATTAATCAAGAATAAAGAATTTGTATGCTAAGGCTAGAGCATAGAGGAATGAAAACGCAGTTCGATCGACCGTCTACAGATTCTAAAATAAAAATAAAAACATAAGCAGAAAGTGCCATTTTACTGTATTGACTCTGTTCGCTGGGTAACATAGAACTCCGAAGTGACACCTAAATAAGGAGATGTTTTCAGAGATATCTCCAACGTGAGGCGTACTGTTTGATAGCCGATACCTGCTGCAACCGATTCCGCATGCGATATGTAAAAGCTGTGTGTGCACAGCTTCAGCGAGATCGTAAACAAAAGAAGGAGATCGCTAAACTGAATTGCACCGAGGAGCACTCACAATTTTAAATAAAGTCGCCTGAACACACAGCCCGAGGACTCCTGCAGAGGGCGAACAATAGCTGCCGGCGAAGACTACGTCTCAAAAATTGAAGATACCCAGGTCTTTTCTGAAGATTCATTTAAAACAATGATGAGTTGCCAATAAGAGAAGGGGGGGGGGGGAAATCATCAGTTCCCATTTCAAAAATGCCTTCAATTTTACAAACAGAAAGTACCTTTGCAGGGAAAATCAGCATGCACTTTTGACGAGCATAGTTTAGCAACGGATTCCGAGACCCTCCGCGCTTTTGCGCATGCGCCGGACGGAGTTAATTTCATCAAAATAGAGGGAAAGTGAAGAATGGAAGGGTGATGTTCACATTTTACTGAACGTGATCCAACAACAACAAAAAAAAAACCGGAAATGCGCTCATATGTCTCATTGCCTGACACCCCTTTCCAGTGTAAAATCATCCAAAAGTAGTCGACTCGGAATCCGTTGCTGAACAGTACGCACATTTCATCGATGAAAATCCGAAACATAGAAATTCTGAAATACAAAAAATCTGTTTGGCTAATGCGGACTAACTACGTCTACACTAAAAATGACTCTCCCTCCCCCCCCCCTTAGGAATTCTGTGAAATTCAGTCTAAATTATTAGCGAATCAACACCCAGACTGTTACTGACCACGGTGATCACACGAACTCGAATGAACATTCGTAAATTTCTTTACGAATTACGAAAAATGTAATTCATACGATAGAAATTACAACGGAACAAAAACTTTTAAATTAAAGGAATAAGAAACTTCAGCCATCTTTTAGTTGAAAATTTATTATGATTCCGAAAGCGCTAGCGAAAAAAGTGACGGAAATTACCATAATTAAAACGATACTGATCTAATTAATGCATGTGCGTATTATTCACAACAAAAACACTGAAAATATGACGTAAAAATAATCATCGCAATTGTAAATCTTTTTATCCGTAAACGTTTTTCATTACTTGAATTTGCAATGTTTCCAACTTTCGGTTCGGGTTAACCAGTTTTGCATTAGCGATCTTTGCATCACTAAAACCTCTGAAAATTTAGTCTCTGTTTCAAACATTTAAAGCTCTTTAGCAGCAAACAACGCAATATGCAACAGGTAAATCTAAATTCAAGAATCTAAAACTTGCACAGAAAAACATAGCATGACAAATATTTCTCGTCACTACTTCGAAAACGAACGATTTATTTGTCATTTATGAATGTAAACAACCGAGATTTCAGATGTTTATGACGAAAAGTCAACAACCCAGGAAAACAAAAAGGTAAATGGGGGGAGGGAGAAAAAGAAGAAGAACCCCACTGGGCTCAACAGCTGTCTCCCGAAAAAAAACAACTGGAACTCGCCAAACCTGATCTCCTCCTTAAAAAAGCCCTAAACCAGACGGGACACCCCTTGCACAGTCCTCTGACACCCGGAAAGGTTCAGAAAGTATGGTCTGGGATTCACTTTACGTCCTTGACCCTAACCTATCGTTTCTTTTTTCTTTCTGTTTTTCTTTTCTCCTGGTCTCTAGAAAGCCAGAGAAAAAATAAAAGGGAAAAAATGAACTCTTTCTAACTTTCGAGGACTACCTTATTGCAACATAGGCTAGGAAAAACAAAAGTACTCATAACTCATGTTACGACATTCTTCAGTCATGGCCTTTTAAGTGAATTTGCCCTCAGATAAAAGCACAAGGCATAAAAAAAATGTCATATTTAATGCGAAATAGCATGGAATGAATAATGCAGTTAAAAGTGCATTTTAGCTAATAAATCGGTAAAAAAAACCCCAAAATTCTGCGGTCGGTAATTTGAAAATGAAAAAAACAGATGGAGTTACAAAAGACAATTTAATGCTACTTGCTTATCTTAATTACAGATAAGAAGGCCACTTTCACGGCAGTGCACAACAATTTTTAGAGAGTCATTGCCTAATATAAGCATTTATTCAAATTTAATCAGTTCTTACCATTTACTTCTAAAAAACAACTTACATAAAATGAAAGACTTCAAAATTAAACAATTGTGAAAGTGTTCAGAATTCTGGAATTATCAGCAAAAAAAAAAAAAGTGCTGTAAAATTATGGGACAAAGAAAAAAAAATTGCTTCCTTGTAGAACTGAAATCTAACATCAGAGACTTTAGCAGCAGCTAAAGATGTGCTGTAATGGAACTTCCTCCAACATAATACTTCTAAGAAACCTGATTTTATCAAAGGATAGGTCATGACCTGCTAGAAATCACTGTGGATTTCTAAAGAGGTCATCAGACTAGAGCAGATCTGAAAGTTCTTTTAAACAGAAAAATGTTATTTTACAACTAATTCACTTTTTATATATAAAGACAGAATCTTGCTTCTTTTTGCCCATGGTGGACACTGCATTACAGAAAAATTAAGACACTTAAAACCAAACTTTATTATAATTATTTTATACATTAAATTTGAATTAAAGTCAGCTGCAAAGATTTTATCAAAATTTGATACTTACAAATAAAATATTTTTTTTATTTCCTTAAGAAATAATCTAATTGATAAATTATCTTTTAATGACCTCCACTCCCCGTTCTCCTACAAACATACTGGAATGTTTAAAGAAAATATAATTTCAAGCACACCTGTATTAATTGAAATCCCTTAATGTGAAAAAAGTTATCAGCTGACGAACTAAAAATTATCTAAAATGAAAAAAATTGTACATTTCTGCGATTTGAAAAATATTAGCACATGGGATTATTTTATTTTTTATTTAAAGTTGGGACCCCACAATACATATGTGATTTTCATTCAAGGTAAGGCAAAACTCCCATGTTTTTCATATTCACTGACGTCCAATCGCAATCGTAAGACAACCTTTCAGCCTATGAAACTACTTGAAATCATTTTCTTCAAATATATTAAAAATAAATAAGTAGAATATAAAAAATTAGTACTCACCCCAGTTGAATTTTGAAATTGTATGGTTGGCCTAGAAAGTGTATCTCCCTGTAAAAAGAATTTGTTTCAAACATTAAAATATTAGAAGAATAAAAAAAAATTCCAATTTAATCAAGAATCTTACTGATATTCTATCTAAAAAATAACTGCAGAAAAATAAAAGCAAACTAGAAATTCAAGTAGCAAGTTACACTACACAACAGCTAATATTAATGTGAATTGGAAAAAATTAAAAATCAAACATACATATATAACTAAAAATAAATATTAAATTAAAGATTTGACAACAGCTCAAGTTGATTAATACAGTGGAATCTCGGGAATCTGAGCTCCAGGAATCCAAACAACCTTTTTTAATTTTCTGAAGAAGTTCTATTAAAAAATGAAGGAAAATAACATTTACGAATCAGAAACAAAGCTACTGTTTATTCCTAACTTAAAAGAAAAATTTGAATAGGTATTTAAGAATGCAGCACTTTAATTAGTCAAAACAAAATCGATCATCCTTTTTTGACATAAGGAACTAAACCTACTTGACGATGCGAATTGCAGATGCTCTTTCCATACTCTTTTGCAGAGTACCCAAAGTCAATACTGCATTTGGCATAAGAAGAGTATTTTATAAAATTTTCTGGGTAATCCGAATTTCCAGGAATCCGAACAGTAGTCAGTCCCAATTAGTTTAGATTCAAGAGGTTCTACTGTATATAAAAAGTTTCCCATGCTTGTCAAGGCTACAAGAAAAGAGCCCCATTAAAGTAAATTTAATTATTAACTAAGGACTAATTGAAGTAACTTTCATTTTAAACAGTTTAGTTTTAGTTATATTAGCATCCTGTTTTAAAGCAACACAAGGGCTATGTTGGGACGGAACTCGTCATTTTGAACTGCAGTCAGTTGACGAGGACAAAACTTCTGCACCACACCAGTGGTAGGAGGCTTCTCCCCCATGTATGATTTATCATGCAACAGGCCCAATACATGACAGATCTTCAGAGGGATCAGGTTTGGAACCCGGAACCCTCCGACTCCAAGGCCCACACTTCACCACTAGGCCACCGCGGCCTCATTTTAAACAGAGTTTCATTATCTATTCTTATTATTATTCATTATTGTAGGTATTTATTTTAAACATGCAGTTCATAATTTTTTTATTAGTCAACAACATTTGTATAAATCTTTGTTAACAAGAGCAAGGACTGCAGGGAAAATAACTGAAAAAAAATTAATTTGGAGGTTAAATTTTCATGATAAAAAATTAATTAAAAATTATTAGTTGTTTGATCACAATTTACTTACAAAAAACCTGCTCACATCACATCAAAAATCTAACATTTTATTCACTAATTATTATCCAAAATTCATTAAAAAAGGCAAAATTTAAATTATGAAGAAATGGATTGATGCACAGCACAATATAAGTTGCAGCATCTTCCATGATTACATTGTATGAACGGCCGTTAAGTACAGTATATAGCAGTTTTATGGACTTCTTTTAATTACACTGTACGAACATGGTTACATTGTATGAACTGCTGATGAGTATAGTATATAGCAGTTTTATGGACTTCTTTTAAGACCTTTAAAGATATTTTAGAAAGGTTCAAACATTTACAAGACCTTTAGGTAAAAAAAAACTTAACTTAATTTTTTTAAAACGTAACTTGAATTTTTGTAGTAAAATATTAAATCAAATTAGCAAATTCAGAAAAAAAAATTATACATATATAAATTTAAAAAAGAAGTACTACCAAGTTGAGTTTTTAAAAGAGCATATCGCTTGAAGAACAGGAAGCAATAATAATGTTTAAAACACCCAACTTGTTTAAAAGTACAGTAGAAGTCGCAATTATCTGAGTCCCGCTTAACTGAGTTTTGCTTTAACCGAGTCACCAAAAAATACATATATCCCTTTTTCGCATTCTGACCAGAAAATCAGAGTTTGACTTTTTTTCACTCCATTTCATTGACAATGACAGTTTCTTATCCTAAAAGTCAAACTCGACCAGTGGTGTAGATTATCTCTCTTTCAATTTAACAATGTACAGAGGAGTGTCGGTACTCAGCAAGCGCGTTTGTATCGAGTAATTGACAAAACATATCAAGGACTTTTTGAAATGAACAATTTTACTACAAGCATTGATAGTGTACATCATAAGGACTGTAAGTACACCATAAAAATTAATAAATTGTTTGTAAATTTATATTTCATCTCTTTAATTAGTGACCATTTATGTAAATCCCATTTAAGTGAGTTTTTCGCTTATCCAAGGTGAGCTTTGTCCACATTAACTCTACTGTAAAATTATATTATCTGATTACGCTATAAGTTATTAAATGAATCATTTATAACAGTCTGATAATGACAGTATTTATACATAGCCCAGATTCTACATATCTTAAAGAGACAGTAAGCATAGTAACAGATAAAGAGTATTTATTGGTTTGCTAAATAGATGAACAGAATACTAAACAATATTTTGTTAAATTCCTATCTTGTCAAATTAATGTTTTAAAAATAAAATAAACTTTCTGAATTAACCTTTTAACATGATAATGTTTATAGGCTAGATACTATCTGTAATTGCATGATGCAAAACACATTCAAAATGCTCTACAGGCAGACACTGTAGCACTTAGAGCTACGAAATGTGGCACGTTGTTACCTTTTGGGTAGCAGGTGCTCATTACAAAGTGATTTTACAAAATTTTACTTAGATTTTTAATTAAAAATTATCAATATTTTAATGTTTTTACTCAATAACTTTAGAGCATGTTATCACACAAAAATAATTTTTACTTTGTTTTCGAATTCAAAAAATTAGCTTTTCAGAGATATCAATCTTATTTCCATACAATTTCTTCTCTAATTTTTAAAATATATTTCACAACACTTATTATTTTAGTTATTATGTTATACACATGCACACTGCAACAATATTAAATTATATTTTTTTGTGTGCACACATTATAGTTGGTATAAACAAAAGTAAATTTTTAAAAACAATAAAAATATAGATGAATCAAGAACATTATGCTACCACGCTTTGATCCCAGAGGTCTGAATCTTTTTTTTTTTTTGTGTGTGTAATATTTAAATTATGAGAATATTTTTAAAAAACAAGGAAAAAAAATATTAATATATAACTGTACTCATATTAAAAAATAATTATTCAATTACTTATATACCTAAATGACAAGCTTATTCGAAAATCTTTTTAATGATACAGAAACATTTCATCAGTCAACAATGAATATCAAGTCTACAGCAGCGTTTATCAACCTTTATTTCTTCCTCGATGAGGCTTTTATTTTCTATTCCCCCTACTATCATACTGCCCCTACCCAACCATCTCTTCATGCACAAAGAAGTTTTTAACCTAATAATGTTAAGGGCTTATGTTAGCTTAAGAGTCAAATGATTCAAACCAATTTACAAATATCTGTAGGGTTAATTTTTATTCCTACATTTTTATAACAGTAAAATTCTATGACCCAATAAAAGAAACAGCACTGAAATAATCTTGCATTTACTTTTATACAGACATGACACAGGCTCGGAACAAGAAAAGCTGAACTTCATAAATAATGAATCGTGCCAAACATAAATACCAAAAAGTATAATTAATCTAACAATAAAATAAATTTATACAAAAAGTGCTTAACATCTTAAAAATATTTTAGAATTATTATATAATAAAAATTAAAAATAAAATCCGATGCTGAAACAGCTGAAATTCACGTTTCCGCAGAAATGTGTCATGTCTGCTTATAATAAAAGTTAAATACTCATTGTGATAGTCCACTTAATCAAATGGGAGACAATTTCAATGTAATCCTTGAGCTAATTTCATAAAGCCGAGTTTTGTAAAATTAGTTTGAACTGGCAATTGATATAATCTCACGTCATCAAGCTAAATGCAATATCTATAATAAATATTTGCGTAAGATGAGTAAGTTCTTTCCACAAGTTCTGTGCCTGTGACAGTTATTAAGTATTTGACTGCTTTAATACTCAGTTCTAAGTAGTCTGCTTTCACTGCTATCCAGTAGACTTTCGGGCTTGCATTGTGGAAACAAAATTCTACTTCCCCCCCCCATTTTAATCCTCTATATTTTGCATTTTCCAATTACCACCAGGACTTTTGAGTACCCCTAACTGGTCCGCCATGTACCTATATACCTGTGATATACCTACCCCAAGGGGTACGAGTATCACAGGTCCGGCCTACAGAAATATAGATAACTAACCAATCCCGGCTCCTGATGCTTCAGCTAGCCAAAAATACAGCACATATCAACTCTATCATCAGGAAAGAATTTGAGCCAAAATGTCGATTCAGCGCTCCAAAAAAATTCGCTAAGATAAAAAAGTGGTGTGTGCCTAATGGTAAAGAAACCAATATATACTGTTGACAATAAAAAGCCCCATGATGTTTACCTCTATTTGTGAATTTAACACAATTTCGCCTGCATTGATCTGAACTCTCTATGGCTCGCTTAAAGCCCATTTGCTTCATTTCTAACTGATCTCTTTAGAATAATTTCATCCAAAGTTTCAATATATTATAGGAAATATTGTGAACTCTATCTCTTAATTATCAATATGAAAACATCTCTTCAATGAAAAGACAGCGACCGTCCGAAATATCACTGCGAAATTTCCACCCCTCTTTCGTTAAGTGCGATTGATTTCACACTCATGGCATGCGAATTCTTCATTGGAGTGGTTTGCCCAGATGGGTTTGTGGTTTTTGAGGGGGGAGTCAATTTCCCTTATCTTTGAAAGAGGAACTTGGGCATTACTGTATTTTTAGGTTGTTCTATTCCAATGGTCTTGTGAATCAGAGGGTTAAACTCAATTTTTCCGAGAAAAAGTTGTTTTACACCAGATCGAATATAGTAGTAGCCTATACTTATGAAGTTATGCTTAACATGGCTACTGGTTTTGTTTTGTAAACAACCCTATTGTTACCATTGGTAATAGAAAAATAAACCTCTTTTCTGCACCACATACATTAGCGTTTTATACATATTAGGTACGGACACATGTTGCGATGTAAAAATCTATAGATAAATCTAACAGTTAGAAATAAACCCTTATGTGTTTCAATAATAATCTTTAATTGCATCAGATTTTAGATCATATTCTGTTCTATATAAGGAAACTTTATAAAATTCAATAAATTAAGTAATCATATCCATTGTTTTCCAGATATACATATGAAATTTTACAAAATTAAAATGCATTTAGATATAAAAAGCTTTTTAATTAAACGTCTAAATAACAAATCAACATTTATTAAAACTTTTACATATTTAGCATGGAAATATTTTTAAAAAAAAAAGCATTAATAAATATTCTATGGCAAATTATACCACATTTATAAATCAAACACAAAAAGTCCAGCTTAAATATTAATGTTTTACTTTCACCATCCTTTAATAGAAAAGCTATTAAGGTCTGATGACAAATTCAGAACCAAAAGCCAATCAATTCAGAGAAGGCAACTTTCTTTTACTGTTATCAAAATAAACCTTCAAATTTAAAATAAACTCTTAAATTTAAAAGGTGCTTTTCCATTAGCAGTACCTCGGAGGGAAAAAAAAACTGCCAATCTTAGCAATAACTTTCATGAGCAATCCTTAGTGAAGAAACAAAATAGACCCAAAGTTCAAACTTGGTGATGATTAAGATGCCACTCCTGTGACAGAAAATTATTATGCTTTCTGCGACAAACTTCACTAATACCAAAATCTTTCTGCAAGAATGTTCCGTGAGGTAAAAATTTACAAATGGACAAATCTAAGAGTTATTCATAAATAAAAATGGCACATATATACATCGTCTGCAGAAAATGAAACTAGTTCTGCGGAATGATCTCAGTGCTTTTGTGTGAATATATTAATTCTCTAAAAAATATAATTTGTTTCCTAAGTGAAAATCTTTCTGCAGGAAACCTTTGCTGTTCTGCGACATTGTCGCCATGATTCTGCTATGGGGAATGCCACTAGCAGAAAAGCATAAAAAAAGTACTTCAATGTACTAATACTTCACGTATATCTATTTTTATCATGGGAATATGATGACTATTTGTGGTTCAACATTATATTGTACTTAATTTCAAGATAGGTCAAAATTATTAGGCGGAAAATAATTAAACCGAAATTATGTCACCTTCTTTACACAGACAAATAGCAACAATTTTACATTATAAAAAAAATAAGCAAAATGAAGTAAATTAAAGGGGAACATAACCCGAAGAAATGTAACGATATAAAATTTGTATTGATAAAATAAAAACACTTATTAATCAGACATAATTTATGGTTGAATACAAAACAAAAAATTCCAATTAAATTATAAGAAATAGTGCAATACAATCAAAAAAATGATGAAATAAATACAAAGGGAATAAATGGAAAGTTTCCATCTACATTACAACTGAAGATAGTAACATAATATTGTGCCAGTTGACTACCAAACATAACTAAAGACAGTTTTTCAAGCAAAGCTAGCAAATAACTTATTTCAAGCTAGCAAATAACTTATTATCTGCTAAAATGAAACTAGGTATCTATAAGATAATTATTATCTGCTACAATGAAACTAGGTATCTATAAGTTAAATGCTTAATACTAGCTGTTACGTGCTGTAGAATGCTCTTTGTTTACTTATGGAAAACATACTAGATAGTAATATCAGGGATAATCAAACTTCTACAAAACTATTTACAAAATGCATTATTGGCTAACTGAATTAAACCTCTAAAAAAATGTGCAGGTTGGACAAACATGTTTTTAAATTTATATTAACTTATGCATAAATATACAAATTTATTATTGGTTAATATATTCCCACCTACCCCAAGAAACAACAACAGTAATGAAAAAATATAAACAAAATAAATAAAAACTTAAATGACAATCTATTCAATGTAATTTTTAGAATCAAATATTACTTTTAATTCTTCTAAAATCAGGAAAAGAAAACTATAATTTATAAATGATGAATTTCAATACTTGCATATGAAACTAGTCAAATATAAGCAATGTATTCAAGCATAAATTATGTCCCATAAATAAATGTTCTAATAAATTATTGCATAAGATTAAAGAAAATATTTAATTTTTTTCTTAGACAATATTCATGAAAAAATTATTTAAAACTAACTGTACCTTAGTAAGTTCTCTAATAAAAGAATTATGTTAATTGCATTTAATTTTTTAAATAAAATACTCTATCTTACCTAAAATTTTGTATTCTGCTTTTATAAATATCAAAAATTCAATTGAAGAAAATCATCACAAAAGATGTTTTATATAATGTCGGAAAACATGATACAAAGAACTGATAATAATTGAATGACTTACTCTTAGTGCTTCGAACAATATTATTAATACTTTCATTTTTTTTATTACTTAAAATACAATATTAAATAGCCTATCTGTACTGTATAATGTATAATTCACATCGTCTACATTTTATTAAACAAATAATCCTTGAAATAATAACAAGTATATTGAATTCTACAATTATCTTTAATATTTACAAACTTTACAGTTCTTGTTTCCAATGAGTATTTTCTACAAATCAGACATTCCAAAATCCCCCCCTTTTTTCCTAACCTTACATCTTTATGAAACTGAACCAATTTATAGATATTTATCCATAATCTCAATATTTAATATTTTTAACACTGAAATTCATATTCAAAAATAAAAAAAATATAGTAAACACTAAGAATTTATTACAAAGCTGTTAAAATTACTTCACAAACTGAAAAATTTACTCAGCATATGGTGAGGGAAGCCAATTAGTATGAGATCTAAACCTGAACTAGTTTATTACAAAATGTAAAAAAAAAAAAAAGACTCGTTAGTCAACAAAAAGTTGACAAGATTTTGTGGGAAAAAATCTACCAATACATAAAATCCAACTATATTTATTGCAAATGTAAATAAAGTATACTGTTACCTTAAATAACAAAATGATCAGTTTTAAATTAAGTAACAACTCGGCAGAAATAAATTGCTTAAGTTATTTATGAAAAAAAAAAACCTCACTTAACTAGCACAAGTTTATAAATATATACATGCACAGAATTATATCAAACTAAAATAACTACTAATAATTACGAGATGTAAACATAAATTACAATGAATAAATTGAAATCATGTATAAAATATAAATCAATGTATTTCTAATTAAATTGTTTAAGAAATGAAATGTTAAATCACAGGACATAACCTCATTTCAAAACACAAAGACCATGAGACCATTTCATATATTTATTGAAATTATGTTACACATACCTATCAAAGACAATAACTTACTATTCGACGAAAACCAACTATTTCTTTTGATCAGAACTTGCAATTTTGGTGCAATATTTCTATTTATTTTTTTGTCAATAAAGGATGACAACACCAATTCTTTCATATGGTGGTTAGAAATTGCAAAATATAATCAGTTTAGCTAAAATAATTATTAATGAACTAATAATCCGAATGATTTAAAGAACAAAAATAGCTTTCCTTATTTGTTTTTAAAAGTAATGCTACAATTGCATTGTTTTTGATTACATGATTCGATCTTATTTCGATGTTTTCCTTAAATAATAAAAAATATAATTATTGATTGATCGAAAATAAACAACTACACGGTATGCATTTGTTAAATTTTTTACTCAGTTTAAGTTTCACATATTCCATGGCAAATTTCAAGTGTTTTAATAGGTTCCAGCTTACGATACTGGCACTATATTTACGTTAATTGTAGAAGCATTCCAATAGGCTACCATATGAAAGGTTTTTAATTTTAATCATTTAAAAATTATTTACGGAAAGAACTTTTCAAAAATGTCAACTACAAAAGAAATGAGTAATAATCTTATTTAGAAAACTGGAACTAAAAATATTACCCAACACGTACACAATATCAGATTTGACATCTGTTCTACCACTGCACATTTAATTTTAAGTTATATTAACTTTTACCAGTTTGTTCTTACATCTTATAAATAAAAATAAACATCTAAATCAAAGGCTGAGAAATTATTTTAAAATATAAAATAGGACAAATAAAATTTCGACGTGTAAGCAGACAGGAAGATATTTTTTTAACGGACGTAAAAACCATCATAAATCAATTTAAATTTTACTTACCCGATTTTTAACATATTCCTCAATTGATCTTAGAGCAGAATCCGTTAATTTAACAAAAACTAATGATTTTGTACAATTAATTTTGTCCTGAGCGGAAAGGCCATATTGTTGCCCTTCTACGAGAGCAGCCATTTTAGACCTTCTCGGGAATTATTTGGCAACCGCGTATCCTATACCTAGAAGGCATATAACTAACAGCACAAAAAAACATTCTTGTCACCAATCGCTGATTAGCAGCGATAAGTAGAGGGACAAATAGGGAAAAACAGGGATAACGTTATAGAATATCAAAATAAAAGTCTAATACAGCTCTAAAAATGAAATTTTATAGCTAAATTAAATGTAAATATAATACTATTTAAAGATTGAGAAATTTGATCCAGCTGATAAGGAATAAAAACAAAAATATCCAGCTTCATGAAAAGTAACTCAAACGAGCAACTTTTCAGTTATTAACGCTGAAAACTTTAAAAAAAACTCTAAATCAAAATCAGTTTTGATTAAATATTACTCTGTATTAATAATTCCATTATTTCACAAACAATATCAGTATGGACTTCGGATGCATTTAAATATGAAATTCCTTAAAATTTTTAGCAGACACTTATGTTTAAGGTATTTTATTTTATAATAAATAAAAATAAATGATGCAAAATATCTTATTTTAAAACTGGTGAATACTTAAATTTTTATTTCAAATGTGCATATTATATTGCAAACATAATTTGACCTTAATTAGATAAACTGAAATTTGAATAAATATTTAGAGGAGTTGCAATTTATTTTACAGAAAACTGTCATTAATTTATTGCATGTAACTAAATTCGTTTATTTTAAATAATTAATATTCTGAACTTAATGAAATAAAACGATTCCGAAACCAACTTGTTAATTTTGACTTCACTTCATATATTAAAAAGTACTGCTACTTTAGTAGAAGTGTTTGTTTATGTTATGTAAGGTTAAGCGGTGAGGCATCGAATATATGAAATATTTTGTGTAAAATCTCGTTACTCTCATTATGTTTCTAAACAAAATCATAACTTCTAGAACTTTAAATTTATATAGTTTCATTGCAGTTAGAGGTTTCAAAAGTGAATACTCTCTAGATCGAATCTATCCTGAGAGTTCATTGAATCTATCCAAACCTAAGGTACAGTTAATTAGAAATATCACGGTTGTTAATGCTAAAGTTTGTGATGTTAGTGTTTTTAATAACTTGGGAATTGTTAATGTTATTTAAAACATATCTCTTAAATATTAATAACTATTTCTAAATGAATTTATATCGTAATTTTAGAAACAAAGTCTCCTAATGCCTAGCTTTAAAAAAAAAAAAAACTTTTAAATAAAACTTTCTCTTGATTATTTATAATTTTAAAACTACGATTTGTTTATATATATATATTCATTTTTTTTCTCCCCTATAAAGGAAATCAAAAGCACTCCTGGCAAATTTTCTGGTTTTGTTCCATTAGGTATGTTAATCTATAATACCTTTTCCATTAAGTACTTGTTATCATTTATTTTTGTTCTTGTTTGGTATTTACTTAAATCTCTCTCACATATCAGTGCTTAACAACATTTGTCTAGTAATCAATTTTATTTTTATTATCATCTTATAGATTTTTGAATAATATCTGATTGATTAATTGAAATTATTATGTTTCTCATTAGTATCTTATTCTCATTAATGTGTCATATTTCCTTGGTATTCATGTATTTCTATTCATTTAATGTTAATAAATGGCTTTTAGTGCTTCAAGTCTTCAGTAGACAGGTTTTGATGAATTATGTTAAACACTTATTTTTAATAATGTAATTTGATGCTGAATTTCACTTACCCTATTTATTAACTCTCTGACTGTCGAATTTTTAAAATCACTAATTAGATGCAACATTCCATGGGACGATCCAGGCGAAATTGGGGCCGTTTTGAAGCCCCTTCACAAAATTCCGGTTCATAAAAATGGCTCCTTCACAAAATTCCACTTCACAAAAACGTCCCCTTCACAAAATTCAAATTCATTAAAACAGCCCTTTTACAAAATTTCATTTTATAAAAATGATCCCTTTTAAAAAATTTTTCCCGAAAATTTGCCAGTATTAGGTATCCTTATTTTTCTGTATCAAATCGATTTTAAAAGTAAAGACGCATTTCTGAGTAATTAAGTGTTTTGTTAACAGAAAGTTCCAATGTTTCAACATACTTTTAAAAATAAACCAGCATTATTTTTTTTAATCTTACTTCTTTTTTAAAAGTTTTTGAACGAGGCATTGCACAAAATGTATATACGAGTATTTTTTTTTTCAGTATTATATCGGATTACTGCATTTATTTGGTTCAATGAAACACTTTTGATATTAAATGTAAAATATAGAAATATGACTGATAAAATTAAAGGTTTTACATGATAAAAAATAATTTCACAAAAATATTTTTATTTTTCACAAAAATTATTATTATTATTCACAAAAATGAGCCCTTGAAAAAAACCTGGATCGACCCCTGCATTCACAAATGTTGAATGAAGCAAATTGCTATGTACAAGGCTTTATTATTGTAATAACAATTCAGTGCTGTAATAGTTCTAAGTAATCAAAATAGCTTTCAAAAATTGCTGAATGGAGCTGAGAATAGATTTCCTGCATGTGAAAATCGTGGGATAAGCAGTCAGAGGTTTAAGTCAATTTTTGCTCCTCAATTTTTATGTAAACCAAATAAAAGTATTTTATTTTTGCATACTGTTGCAGATAAATTACAAATTACATATTCAAGAAGCACTGGTCCTGGTGGACAGAATGTAAATAAAGGTAAATATGAATAGCTGTATGTACTTTTTAAAAATATTATTATTGATTGCTGCATGCATGCAGTTTTAATGTGTAATAAATCTCTTGTTTAATGGACCATTCTATTTTACCTCTAATTGATTTGTTGGAAATATTTTTAAAATTCATTACAAAAATTAACTTTTTCCTTATGGGTGGTACAGGTGGTGTACCAGCAGAATCTATATATCATTACTTACAATTAGGGATGTAACAAATACTGAATTTGCCGAATAACTGAGTATTTGGCCAGGCTGAATAACCAAATTTTTGAAAACATTTCACTTTTGATTGTAAATTAAATGTTTTTCAAATTTTAAATGAAAAAATTTAAGATTAGATAAAATTGAGTTTTTATTATTTGTATATTTAAAAAAATGTCAATATCTTGACATATATTTGGAATATTTTAAATATCTTAATTCCAATAAAGAAATGAGAAACTCCCTTCATTTTGGGATTGCTTCAAAAAAATAAAAGTATCATCACTGCAGAATGTGACAATGATGAACACAGAAGAAAATTGAATGGATAAATTAAAATTACTAGAAGTAAATTCTATTTTGATAAAGAACTTCTAATAGGTAAAATGGTGTTTCCACTTAATTAGTGGAGAAAATCCCAAAAAATTTCCAAGGATCACAACTTTAGTAAGAAAATATCTTTCAGCACCTGCAAGCAATATATTTTGACCGTTTTATTTTCTGTGGCTGGTAATATATATGAAACCATATCGAACAGACTTCTATAAATGATATGCAACATTATTAAATACACTTATGCACTGTGCAACTTAAAATTGTAAAATAAATGTACTGAAATGTAATTGTTCAATATTCTTTGTTAAATGTGTATTTCAAAGCACATTAAAAAAATTATTATCCTGAATATATTCGGCCGAATATCTGCCTACAATTCAGCCTGCCGAATATCCGGCGAAAGGGCCTAATAGTCCAAATACCGAATAGTTGTCAAATATTCTTTACTTCCCTACTTACAATATGGCTAAACTGCTGTATCAATAAATAATTAAGATTTTGCTCTTACCCCCAGCAGCAATTTTTAACAAATTGCATACCAAATTTCATATATTTCCCATTTCGAAGTTTTAAAATGTCTATTTGCTAATTTCTACAATTTGATATTTGTCGATAGCATGCACTGCTTTCATGTGTAACCTTCTTAAAAGGATCCTGAGATGGAGCCTTCTAAAATACTTTTAAAATATTTTAATTGTCTATGTCTTCATCAGTTATTAAAAACTAGTTTAAAACTGCTATAAAAGGCTTTTTGATGTCTTCAGAATAACAGCAAAAATCTTCAAGAATGGCTGAACACTGATTTTATACTCGTACATTCTAACTCATGCATGCTGTATGTATGTGCATGAGATGGAAAACTCGTCATCTCATTCTATCATTGTTTGATGTTTTTAATTGGAAGTGCCATGTTGGAAAATGTCAACAAAATACTATGCTAATTTCTGTTTTTATATTTGTTATTAGTCTAATGAGATACTAAAAATATCACGTTGACATGTAGGATTTGAAAGGCCCTGAAAATGTGTTTACCTCTGAAAAGCACTGAGAGAGAAAAGTTTCTACAAATCAGTTTTACAATGTCTTTTTCTGTTTTACCTTTCATATATCCTGGATCAATTTATAGTAGTTGCAGATTATAAACTAATATGAAATTAAATTTCATATTATCTTCCATGCATTTTTGAACATTTCTGAGGAATAATTCATAAAATTGTTAATCATTGTGTTCTTTTAATTTAATAACAATTTCATTTTTGTGTTATATTTGGCATGCTTATAAAATATTTGTCCCATAACTGAAATGCAACATCTTTCTCCTTGTTTGGTGAATAAAATCTGAGATCTTTTTATTTATTCTTTCTAGTTAACACAAAAGTAGAAGTACGTTTTCACGTGGCCACAGCATCCTGGATACCAGATCTAGCGAGAGAAAATTTATTAAAATTAGTAAGATATTATTTTTTCTTCAAATTGAAACTGAAAGTTTGTACAAACTAAATTTTACTTTGTTGCCTATTAATTCCTAAATGTTTAAAGCTTATGTTAAATACAATGCTTTGCCAATTTTGTAACCCTCTGACTACATATCCTGAGATTTCCACGGTTTTGATCAAGTCTATTTTCTGCTGCATCCTTGATTTTCACAGGCTAATGTACTAACCAATACTAATAAAGCTTTGCATATAAATAACAACTCATCTGGCTTAAGGTATTTGAACACGTTTGCAAACTTTGCATCTAAATACTGATTTCAAAAAAATTACACAGTCGGAGAGTTAAAAAAAGTGGTGTTAAAATCCTTCTGCCAAAAAAAATTTAAAGGAGATTTTGGACCTCTAGTCTGAAATATTGTAGCATGAAAATGTTTTACACTAGATTAATCTGTCTTTAAATTATATTTAAGAATTTATTATGAATTATCTGGCATGTGCACACAAAAATGCATTTAATGTTGTTACAATGTAGTAATGTAAATGCAGTAGCTAAAGCAATGAAAAGCATTGTTGCAAAATATACTTAAAAATATTTTTAAAATTTATTGAAATTAAGCAAAAAATGGTACAAAAATAAAATTAGCATCCTGAAAAGCTAATTTTTTGAATCTTAAAGTGGTGTAAAAATGGTTTTTGTGCAATAATGTACTCTGAAATTAGTGAGGAAAAACATTAGCAGTTTATTAATTTTTAATTAAAAATGAAATTGCAATTTTTAAAAACTTGTTGTTAGTCACCACTTACTGCCAAAGAAGTAACTATCTCCAAATTTGGTAGCTTCATGGTCAATGAGCTGCCCTGTAGAACATTTTGAATAAGTTTTAAGTAGCTATCTCTAAATTTGATAGCTGCATGATCAATGAACTGCCCTGTAGAGCATTTTGAATAAGTTTTGCATCATACATGTCACAATTTATCCAGCCTTTAAACATTATCATGCTAAAATATTGACAAATTGAGATTATTCAAAAATTAAAACTATGTTATAGAGAAAGAAGTACCCGATTTTCAGTATGCTTTTTAGAAGCAATACTTTATAATTAAATTAATCTACATAGTGTTTGTAACCATATATTTATTAATAATAATTGTGTTGTATAATTACTCTATTATTTAATTGTGGTATGAACATTTGGCTTGAAAACCTTTTTATTGTGGCAGTATCGCTTCGATATGCAGGCAGGGGTGGATTAAGCTTGCTGGGGCCCTGGTGCTGAAATTATTGGGGACCCTCTAAAAGCGTCACATATACATACTCGTACATTTCAACTCATCAATCAGTATTTTTAACAAATAGTATAATTTTGCGTACCTTTAATGTAATTTATAATTATTTCTTAACTTTATAATTTATTTAATCCACATAGTGTTTGTAAACATATATTTCTTACAGTGGCGAATCCAGGATTCAGGTCTGGGGGGCTGAGGTCATAAAAATTTTGTGTCGTAGTGACGAATGTCAAATCTCATGGCTTATGTAAACCAAAACACTTTAACTTTACAGATTTTCCTCACTTGACAATAAGAATCATAAATAACACTACAATACTCTTGATAATTTAATAAAAAAATATAATTAAATAACCAGACAAAAAATGTTTTTGGCTGCGTCAACGCTACAAGTACAAGTGGAATGACTAGAAAAGTAGGAACATTTTTGAGCCTGTCAAGCCAGAAAGCAATGTTGTCACGATTTTATTATTTTTTTACAAATGAAAATTAAGAACAAACAGTTGTAGCGATTTTAAATAAAATAATTTTAGTTTAACTCTGGGGGGCCGTGGCCCGATAGCCCCCCCCCCCCGGATTTGCCACTGATTTATTAATAATAATTGTGTTAAATTTAATTGCAATAATTAGTTTAATTAATATTTGTGGATAGTGAAGATGCTTTTCATTCAGTAATTTCACATTTGTATCTGAAATTTGTTTACATAAATATTGACATTTGTATGATGGAAATTACTTGAGGATTCATTGCATGAACGAAAATGCAATTAACTTTTTCTGAGTAAAATTACTGTAGTTAATACTATTAAATAATTGGTTATTGTTTTCTGCACAATATTCAAAAAACCAGTAAAAAGAGAATTAATTTCATTCGACATGCTGAAATACTGCCACTAATTTTATTTTAAAAGCTGAAAGTATGAATGTTAAAAATAAGACAAGTATAAAAACAAAACATATTTATTTTTTCCTGTCTTGTTCTGTTGAAGAACCAAAGTCTTTTATTAGCTATTTAATCTCTCCTTTCTTTAGTTATTTAATTTTTTTTTAGTTTCATAAGTGGATGAATGGAAAGAAGGTGTTCAAAAAAATTGTTCCACATTTAAATTTCAAACTGAAGATTGATACTAAATTTATGTCATTTTCTGAAGCTTTTTCAGATTATTTCATAATTAACAAAGATGAAAAGCCAAATTGCTTTTATTAATAATTCGTGATAAGCTGAAAATGTATCTTTCAAATATTTAATATATCGCTAATGTTTTTAAAAAATCTCAGAGAATAGATAGAATAGAACATGAATTTGATTTGTAAAAAAAAGTGCAAATTTACTATTTTCATTAGTAAATAACATGATATTGTAATAAAATTATGATTTTATATTGATTCTCAACAATAAACTTTTTGGTTTTCAAAATACTCCACATTTGTTGAAGTTGATGTAAAATAATAAATTTAAAAATATGCATACGAAAATTAATATTTACCATCAAATTTTATGTAAGTATAAAATGTTATATTAAATAAAATTTGCCTTGTTGTTTATAAATCTTCTTAAAATGTTCCTGATTGTTAGGTAGAGCTGTATCTATTGTTACAAAGGACTACAGAAGCATTTGATGATCAATGAAAATTAAAGCTCATCATTTTCTCTAATAATCAGCATACTAACCAACTTTGTGAGAAATTGTTTTGTTCATCAACCCCAGGAAAGTGAATATCTGATCATTAGGGTTGTAACTAATATTCAGTATTTGGCCCTTTAGTTGAATACTACACAGATATTTGGCCTGATAAATTCAGAGTAATATTTTTTTAATGTGCTTTTGGATATAATTAATAAAGAAAATTACAGAGTTACATTTTTCAGTACATTTATTATCAAAAACTCCCCTTTATATTTACCCAATTTTAAGTTGCATTGTACATAAGTGTATTTAATAATGTTACATGTCATTTATCATTGTAGAGCCTGAAATTGTGATGCAGAACAATAATTGTTCAGAAGAAGTCTGTTTTGTTTAGTTTCATACATATATATTACAACCTTCAAAAAATAAACACTATATACTGTTCTTACACTCCACATATACGGGTCATTCTCACGAAAAGGTGCTTTTTACACTCCCGGATAATAAAAATTAGAAAGTGCAACAAATCTCCTAATATTTTTGTTTGTATAATTTATGTTTCAAGAAAGCTATTCAATACGTTTCTACTAAAATAGTTTTAATATTTAACTCTCATGTTTTCAATGAATATAAGACAAAAGTCTCCTACGTGTACGTCCCTACACATGAGATTCAAAATAATATTTATTGATATTCAAGCAATTTTTTAAAAAATTATATTTTTTTCAGTCTTAACTAGTTTAAAGTCTCTAGTTAATGTCTAACTTAACATTTTTAAAAATTATTTTTACTTAGTAATTGATTTTTACACTTTGTCCCCAGTCAAAAATGTGTCTTCCTCCGTGGAAAAAACAAAACAACTTAAAAAAAATATTATAAATGGCAGTTCATGTCAAATCATCATGAAAGAGTTTATAACAGAGGCAGACAATTTGTTCTTTAAAGAAAAATTTTTGTTCTATTGCAAATTTTATTGAATATATTCCAATTTTATAGTTCCATTTAGATCTTGGTAAAGTTCTCGATGTCCACTCCATGGACATCTTAAATAAGTTAAGAAAAGTCTAATTTATAATTAAAATACAAAATTTTGATAGGTTTAGTATCGAATTTAATAAAAATAAGTGTAGCACTATAGCCACGTAAAAACCAAAGTACTTAAAATTCAAAACTTAGTTTTTGTTTCCTCCGTGGACACAGCATCTCCACAAAGAGAATGGCATTGTCAATGAAAAGACAGAATATCAAAAATCTTGATGCAGTTAGATATAATAATATCAATTAAAAGTTCTTTGGTAGATATTTTTTATGAAATTCAGTGATTTTCTTTTGTATTTTTCTAAAAAAATTAAAATTGAAATTATATTCTCGAAAAGAATTAAGGTTAACAATTCATATAGAATATTTATAATATTAAAGCTTCAATAATATATCAAAAAATAAAAAGACAAAGCAGTCAGATGCTGAAATTCAGAAGAGAAGAGAGTAGAAAAAACTTAATACAAGATTAATAAATAAATATATGATATTCCTTAACCTAGTATATAATTGATTACTAAAATGTTATTTTTTTGCACTGGTTTTTAATAACTAATTTTATTGTTTAATTATAAGAAATAAACCTGTACCAAATCTGTCCAATAATTCGTCAACTATGCTTTTGTTTAAAATGTAAAAGTTCTGTTGATTATCATGTCTCCTTCGTAGACAGGTCAAAAACTTTAAAACTAAAAAAGAAAAAAAGTGAAAAATAAAACAGAAAACTTGACCGCTAATATAAGGTTATTTATTAAGCTTAAATGGAAACATCCATGCAATTTTTCAGATTTTTAACATACTTTTGCAAAATATTTTTTTTTTTTTTTAAGCTATTTGTGCCTTTTTCATGAGAACGACCCATACAGGAGCTGAAAGATGTTTTCGTCCTAAATTTCTAAATCTTGGAGATTTTTCTGCATTTTTCCACCAATTTATTTCTAATAACTTTAATTTATTTACTAAATTTTATCATCGTCTGTAGTGATGACCTTTTTACGTCTGTTTAGTAAGTCCAAAATGAAGAGGTTTTCTCATTTCTTATAACTGTGGAATTATTATTGGAATTAAGGTATTTAAAATATTACAAAAAAATACATCAAGTTTTAACATTTTTTTAAATGTGCAAATAATAAAAAAAATAATTTTTTTCATTTGAAATTTGAAAAGTATTTTATTTAAAATCAAAAGTGAAGTGTTTTTAAAAAGTAGGTATTTGGCCAAATCACTATTTTTTACATCACTGCTGGTAATATGAATTGATTGAACATCGGTTTATTTGAACTAGGCTTTTTAATTCTGTGCTGTGTGCTGCTAATGTGAATTTGGTGAGTTTCGAGATCAATTGAAACTTATGTAATATAACGTGAATATCTGCCCATCTAGAATTGACTGAGAATCAGACATCTGAATTAGACTTTTGCACTTAATTAGCTGCAAATGAATTTGGTGAGTTTCAAAAATAATGGAATATTCTGCGACATAATTATAGTAATCTTCTTCACTTCTTGCTCTTCTTTCATCCGAGGGCCCCTACTGCGCCTTGACCTTTAGTGACCTATATGTACTTGATTAAAAAACTTGGTGTTAATTTGAACCCTATAAGTTTAAATTGAAAATATAAAAATAAATCCAAATTATTTTGTGATCATTGGAGTTATCCTTTTACAAAGTACTATATTAAAAACTTCAATCTATGAGAGTTAGATTTTGTAAACTTTCCATTAGTTTGGAGAAGTAGTTCATAGATGAGGATTTTTTTCCCCCTAGTTTTCATTTAAAACTTTTGCTGGTGAAGATTCTTGTTTGTTCTGTTAGTTCAAGTATTTCACTCCATGCATTTCATTGTATTGAGAAAGGTATATAGCATGGGTGGGGAACCTATGGCCTTAAGGCTGCTTGTGGCCTTTTTGAGTTTCTTATGCAGCCTTACCAGTTATTTACAATTGGCATTGAAATAATATAATTGTCTGAAATTACTAATATAAATAGCCCAGATCCTCCGGTAACACCCTGACGTCACCAACAATAAAACTCACGCCATAGCACTGCGAGATATTGAACAGCATTATTTCATTGTTAGAGAACCTAAATTTCAGTAATTTTAAATTTAAAAGAGTAATCGTCATTCTAATTTCAAATTTAATAGCTCTAAAATAGTGAAATAAAATTTTCTATCCATTGATATAAAATTTATCTCGCTATGATCAATAGTTCCCGAGAAATTTTAAATTATATTAATCATATATTTCGAATTCATTTCCGTTTTTTAATAAAAAGTAGTAAATTATGTCAGTGGTATATCATGCGCGTGATATAGTTTGGACGCCATGATGCAGCTAATTATTTAGTGCAATCGTGATGATATAATTTGATAGTATTTTTGACAACGTTAAAATTTACACAAAGACATCTGAAGTACAAGGAAAATTGTTAAACAACGAATGTTGTTTACCAAGAGGTTTTTAAATAAAGAAATATGTAAATAAAAAAAATATTTCCTGTTGTAATGCATATGTTTATTTTATTTGTTTTCAATCAATGTTAAACATTTCCTTCGCATATAAATCTATTTAAACACGTCAGATTTGACAGGAAATCTCTCGAATGAAGAGACAATTTGCACCCGTCATACTATGACGGGTGATTTTCTAGTATAATAATAATTACAGAACACTAACCCTTAATATTCTACTCATGTGGCATTTTCCCCAACAGCCAAAATTTAATGAGATCTTTCAGTGTAAAAAGGCTCCCCTGGGATATAGGATGCTGAGTTGCTCAAAAGAAGCTAATGAAACGTGAATAATATATTATGCTTTGTTGTATCATTTATATTATTATGCTATGTATAAATCTAAGAAAAGTAATAATACATTATAATATTACTTTTTTCAGATTGATTTATCCACATAGTTTAATATTCATTGTGTATGCCTTTGAACTGATATATCAATGCATCTTCTCACTTTTAATTAAAATCAAAAATATTTGTGGGTAGTTTTTTTGGACAATTAGCAATGGTATTAATGTTTCCACATTCGTTTGTTTTGATATTTTTCTTATGACACTATACTCTTTTGGTATATGCATTAGCTGAAGAAACTTGCTTGTATTTTTACAAAATAGGAAAGATGCATGATTTTTAGCCAGATGTATAAAAACCTTAAACCATTTGTTCGCTTTTATTTTTGCATACCGGGGCATCAAGTCAATTCAATTTGTTACATTTACATATTGCTGCACATAAGCACAATCATTATGTAATCTTTTTCATGATAGCATGAACTTACACATAAAGGGAATTAATAATATGAAACAGAATCGCAAAATTGAGAACTGCTATTATTCTCTAGAAACACTGTGGTTATATTCATTTTTTCAATAAAGTTTAGGAGAATTTTTCATAAGCTAATATTGTAAAATTGTTTCTAGTTATTCTTTTATTTAATGTTAATTGTTTATGAGAAAAAATTATGAAGCTAAGCACATTTTATTTAAATGTTTCAGTGTTTAACAAATGAAAATTTATTTTCCATGTCAGGACACCAAGTCAGAAATCAGAACAGTCCGATTAGTCTCATTATTCTATTCATCATATCTACAGCATCATATGTCTATGCATTATATCTAATTTATTGGAATTGAACATTAGCTCATTTTAAGAAAGGCTGAATTTTTTAGCTTCACCTGTTCTATAAATAATTGTCAAATTTGTTTGTTTCAATAGCATATTTATTTTTATTTATCTATTTATTTATTTGAAAAAAATTGTGTAAATAGTAGGTAATTGTTTTATAAATGAAATCTAATGTATCATATTTTTTACAGCATCGCAATCAAATCACGAAAGATGGTTTTATAATTTTAAGGTCAGACAAAACCAGGCTTCAGACCTTGAACCTCGCAGACTGTATGGACAAATTAAGATGCTATATCAGGGAAGCTGAGAAACCACCTCCAGAAATATTGCCCGAAACACTAGCTTTGCAGAAGAAAAGGTACGCAGCTTAAATGATGTGATTGGTTTTATTAGAAAATTTTAAAATAACTTCATCTTTCTACTTACTGTTCTGTTAACAGGCAATGAGGCCTCGCTGATGATGGAAAGGATATATTTTTGGATATCTCAATATATGTTTCAGTTATCATTCATTTTTTATCTTATTCGTTTATTGTTGCAGCATCTGTTAACTTCATGTAAAGTTTGTCAGTCATGTTTTTTTTATATACCAGCCATAATTAAATAAATAAAACAAAAAATTACATTGATTATTTAACGTTAAAAAAAGTTCACACATTTTATATTTGAACAAAACATGAAGTTCATATTATCTCATTAAAGTTATTTTCTTAAGCCGGCCATGCCATTTGTCCTAAGCCCATTTTTTTTTTCTTTTTTCCACCCATTTTATATATTATATCATATTTCCCCAGAAAAATACAGGCATGCCATTCACTTGTATTTAAAAGGATGCTAACTCTGAACGAAGGTGGGGGGCAAGCGATCTTCTTTTCCTGTCTACAGCTGCTTGTCAATCGCTCTTCAATTTTCCCCAGTCAGCAGATTTTAATTTATGCTACCCTCGAAGGCGAGGCTTCAGTCTATGCAAGGCATTGTTCTTTTCGATAACCTCTTTCAGGGTCCCTCTGATTTTTATTCCAATTTCAGTCCAGATGGATTTCCAACCATGGCAAGCCATTTGGCTCATTTCCATAGATTTTTATCGCTTTTACCTTCTTGCGTTCCGAAATATACAGTTTGTCTGTGAAGTGAATGGCCAGCTTTAGTGTGTTGATGGATAACTTCAAGTGTCTGCCTGCTTACAACATTTTCGCTGAAGTTTTAAAATTTCACTGGAAGCTTCATAACATCATTTCCTGACATAGATAAACATAGCTCAGCAAACTGTATGGAAGTCAGCAATCTTTCGACTGTTACCCTCGATTTAGATTTCTCGATCTGCGTGTCATCTTGATCTCCTTTCTATTTCTCATTTTTCTCCTTTCCCAGTACATGTTCGATTATTTTGAAGTTTGACGGAAACAAAAATATCCGCATCCATGCAACCCTGATCTTTTCTTCACTAACTCCTTACATCAAAGTTGTCAGACTCAAACTCTAGCACTGTCCATATAAACAAGGTATAAATTTATGTAAGCCAAAAAAAAAACTTTTTTCCAGTTTTTATGGAAATGCAGGTTTATTTTGAAAAAGTATAAAAAAGAATGTTGTATAAAGCTAGTGTTTTATTCTTACACTTGGCATTGCTTATCTGCTACCATCTTCTTACTTCAAGGGTATCTTGTCTGCAGTGATTGATTTTAAAACTGATCCAAGGTGATTACGGTCAAGGTCGGTAATTCTGGATCTGCTAGAAGATGTATTTCTTTTCATAAGTGAAAATTATTTCTTGCGATTATAAGTACGTCCAAACAGGCAAATATTTTCATATGTCAGGTTTTAAGGATTTTCAAATCTGTCCGGCAAATATTTATAGAATTCAGGTATCCCAACTTCGCCAAATTTTGCCTTCAAATCTGAGCAGCATTGGATCTTAATTATGTCAATTGGTGTAATACGACTAGTAATTATTAAGAAATACAGTAAAGTCTCAATAATTCGAGGTGGATGGGATCGGGCCTACCTCGAACTATCGAAAACTTGAATTATCGAAATCATAAAATTTAATAAATAAATAAATGGAAATAAAAACAATTTTTAAATTTCAGTGTAGTATATTTAAATGAAAAATGTACTTACATATTATAACATAACTGCTGATAGCAGCAGGTTAATTATATCTTAAAATAATTGTTAATTGCTTTTTGTTTAAACACATTGTTCCTATGTATCGATCTTATATATATCACGTTTTCTTTGGGAGGGGACATTTCTGCAGGTGGCTTTGGGGTGCGCAGTGAACATATGACCCATCAAACAACAATAAAAACCAGATGTAGTAATTCTTCCATGTGTTGTGTATGTGTTGGTCATTATTTGGGAGCTAAATTGATTTTTTTTTCACTAACTCGGATTTATGGGAAACTCGAACGATCAATACTCGAATTATCGAGACTCTGTTGTATGTGTTATTATGAATTTTAAAAATTGAGCTATGAAATTTTTATTAAAAATTTTGTTACCTAGTGTTGTGTTTGCTGGGTTGTGAGTTTCACAACCTTGCAACATACCTTACCTTACATATATTTCTTATCTCAAAAGCCTAAATTTTGGATTTAAATCTATACCCCCAAAAATGCTCTTATTTTGATATGGCAGGTTAATTCAGTATTTTTAGGAAGTAGCTCTGAAGAACTAGCAGACTAATGGCATGAAAATAAATTTTTAGTTATTACAAAATTTGTATACTTCTACTCAAAATTCTTTATTATGTTTTTTAATGAAGGAAACACTAGTTAGATTGCAGCTAGCACATTAATTTCTGAGGGTTTTTTTTTTAAATAATTTTCGTCATTCTTATTCTGTACTGGGGGGTTGGTACACTTAATGAGATTACGTCAGAACCAGACTATATGATAAAATTAACTTTAGTGTATTAATTTCCAAAAATTGTAGAAAAAATACTTCGGCTTTTGAAAGTTCATATTCCTTTTTTATCTCTTTGGATAAACAAATGTATGGATATATAGAATCAAGCATGTAAAGAAATTTTACCTTTTTGTTGTTGTCAGCTTATAACTGATGTTTTTTGTTTTAATTGCTTTAATATGTTTAAAAAAAATGGGTAACATTGGGTATAAAACCTTCTTGGGTTAAATAATTGTAGTTGCATTGATCCATTTTCAGTCATGTATCTAGCAATGAAGAAATTTTGATATTCACGATAAATGTATGTGAAAAATTGATAGAAAGGAGAATCTGACAGGTGCCCTCATTTGTAATTTGTGTGATGTAGCATCTCTGAATGTCACATTATTATGCTCATTTAACTCCAAAATTATTCCAATTTCATCACAAATTTTGGCAACAGATCTGTGACTGAAGAATGCCACTCCATAACTGTAAGCCTAAAATCATTTGATTCTTAAAGAGGTGGATGGGTGTGGATTGGAAAAGACGAATCAACCCACACAATACTGTACAATCTTAGGTTAATGAAAAAGAACCTTAATATTTACAGTAATACAAGTGTTTTTTAACTAGGATTATTAAATGGAAATTTCCTTTAACCTTCCAGTGGGCGCACCTTCGCAAATTTTACTACAAATGGGATTTTTCATGCCCTGTTCTGACATTCGGAGTCAAAACTGTCTGATGGTCATTGCTATCCCTTTGTGCGACACTTCTCTTCAGAATTAAATGTGTTTTTTCGAGTTTCAAGGTGATTTCATAGCTTCTGTAGTAAAAATTATGATGCACACCCACTTGTGTAATTTGAAAAAATTTTTCATGTCTTAACATTTCAGTTTGATAATTATATATCCAGTACGCATTACAGCAATTTAATATTTCATTGTACATTATCAAAAATATTTAATAATAAGCCTACTACCAATAATCCACCAAGCCAAAGAATTTTCTTGAAAAACCTCAGTCTTATGAAAACACCTCACTACTCAAGCCCCAAAAATTTGATCATCGCCATATGACATTACCATGTCTTTAAATCTAAATTATACATCACAACCTCAAAAAGCAAGTAACAGCAACCAGCATTAAGAAAAAGAGCTTGTGGTTTGTGTTTGAAAGAAATAAAACCATCATTAAAATCTATGAAATACAGTAGGTGCAATATATAGTAGACTTGTAAACGTCACTCTCTGTCAAAAGTTCAATGTTTCGAATGCAAGGACAATGATAAGAAACTAAGAAAGTCTTTGTTGTACAATCTTAGTTTGTATTGAACTATTTTTCAATATATATTGCTTAATACATTTTTTAGAAAATAATAGTATTAAATCTCATTGCTTTCCCTGATTTCAGTATAATATTAGTTTTTGCAAATAATATAAAAATTAATTTTCAGTTTTTGTGAAAGGATTTGCTTTTCTGATGTGTCTCTTATTACTATAATGAAGTAACTCACAACTGCAAGCATAAAAATTAAGAAACATATTGTGTCGTAAAAAGTACAACATGCGCCCGCTTGTGTAAAAAATTTTAGCTCGCCCGCTGGAAGGTTAATGGTATTTATTTAATAATAACTTCTATGTAATACAAATGTATTATTAAATATACAGGTGTGCTGAAATTATGTAAGACATTTCAAAAATTAATTTAAAAAAATATTGGAACTGCGAATTCTTTTTTTTAATGATAGCGCATCTCAAAAAGTTTTTTTTCAGATAGGTAACACGCCATTTCTGTGGTTTAGGGGATCGTAAATTACTGGAAATCAAAAATTTGTTTAGAGCCATTTTCTGAGAAAATATTAAAACTGGAAGAGAAATAAAAGCATGTATTTGTAGGGAATTTTATGCTCTTTAATTTGTTAATTCACATGTAGTGTGAAAACTGAAGAGTTTTTATGATATTCAAGAAAAACTGAAAAAAGAAACCAGAAAACACGCATCGGCTTCTGCTGATCGGTAGCCATTACGTACAGAATTTTCTCACTATAACAAATGAAGAACTGCGTAACGCTGTGTTACCTATTTGAAAAAACTTTTTGAGATGCGCTCTTATTCAAAAAAAAAAAATGTAGTTCCAAAATTTTTAGTTTTTTTTTTATTATTGATTTTTGAAATGTGTCACTTCATTTGTGTACACCCTATATATCATACTAATAAATGAAAACTAATAAGTTCTTAGCATTCTAAATAAATTACGCTATGTGATACCTCATATGAATGTACTAATAAAATAACACTTATTAACAATTAAAAATGAGAATTTTGCTATGATGTGAATGATAAAATGAAAAAAAAAACACAAGCAGATTTCTGCTTCTTCTTTAATTTTAAACCGACAATATGGGCATGATGAGTAAAAAGTTGTTCAACTTTTTAACCAAATTTGACACATTTCTGCGGAAACGCAGATTTCCGCTTTTTCGACATCGAATTTAAGCATTCTTGGGATCGATGTAAATCTGCATTAAAATTTTTGGTAATGCGTTGGGGGTGGGGGGGAGGTGCGCACACAAAAAACGTGAAAAGCACACAAACAAAAACTGTCCGCCATGTGCACATTCAAAATGTCAGATTTGATAAATAAAAGATAATGTATATTGAAACATATAAAGGAAGAATGTATATTGAAACATATTCTCCAATTTAGAGTGTTAAATACAAAATGATGAGCAAAGAGCAGTCTGCTGTTGAATATTTTAGAAAAAAGATTTTTTATGTGATGCTATTGATAGTAAGTAACGTGCAAAAATTTTAGGTCATCAGGCAAATGGTACTAAGCAGAACTTGATAATAAGAAAATGGCAATGAGAAAAAAAATAAAGAAAAACCACCAATCAAAGAAAGAAAGCAAAATTTAGAAAATGGAGAAAAATAACAGACTGAAGCATAAAGGAAAGCTTGAATTGTTAGCTCAAAAAAAAGAGAAACAAACGTTTTAATAATTATGTATAATCAAAAAAGTTTGTACATGGCCATATTTTTTAGTGAGATAATTTTTACCATAGTTTTTATTTTAACAAAACTTTTTGTGAATTCATTTTTCATCCATTAATTTTCTTGTAAATAATAATTCTACAATATTTTTAATATCTCAAGCACTTTTTGTTTAAATTTATTCATTTATTGTTCAATTAATAATACTTATTTTACTTCTCGGTGTTTACGTTTGACATGATGCCGTATTTATGAAGTTCAGCTTTTTTTTGTTCCAAGCCTGTGTCATGTCTGTTAACTAAATAATAAAATTTTTTGTTTGTTTGTTGATTAGGCAACCATTGAAAAACAGAAATACTAGATGAACATATCATTAACATGAATCATCTGAATTCATCTGTTAAAAATACTGGGTGTTTTTTTTTTTTTTTTTTCCGAATTGGCTGTTTCAAGATGTTCGCTTTTTTCTGCTGCTGAAGATGCTGTTTTCTCCTTCCATTGTGATGAGTGATAAAAAGTAAAATAAAAAATTTATCATAAACATAAATATCATTATGAATACTATTAAAATTCAATTTGAAAAATGTTAAATTGAATTCAACCATTAATTTGATATGGTGTTTTTTTTAAAAAATAATCCAGACATGACACATTTCTGCAGAAACGTGGATTTCCGCTTTTCCGGCATCGGATTTTATCATTCTTATTTTTTTTATTATATAATAATTCTACAATATTTTTAATATCATAAGCACTTTTTGTATAAATTTATTTATTTTATTGTTAGATTCATTACACTTATTTTACTTTTCGGTATTTTGTTTGGCACGATTCATTATTTATGACGTTCAGCTTTTGTAGTTCCAAGCCTGTGTCATGTCTGATAATCAGTTTATTTTCGTTTTCCGATTATGATCAAAATGATTGCTATTAACTTGCTGTTCTTCAAGCTGTCTCCCTCTATAGGTCTATGAAGAGCACCTACTTCATTTATAAAATTTTCCATGACATAGAAGGTATTAATTATTTACAGACTAACTTCATAAATAACTGATGGGGGAGAAATTACTAGCATTTCTGTCTTTGTATTGGATTCTACAAATAATGCTCTAAAACATTTTTTTTTTTTTTAAGTAGGAGACAAAATGCCATGTCTTTGTTATTAAATAGATGCAAGTGTGGCAGATTATGTAATTTAAAAGCCCCAAATTACGATACAGTCAAACGTCGAAAATCCGGACCTTTTTCATTCCGTACCCCCCCCCCCCCAAAAAATCCTAACTTTTATCTAACAAATCGGCGCCCAGAATCAGCATAAACCGTTCGTAACCATCTAGGGAGGGAAAGGATTTAACTACTTGTACAACGATGTGCGATGAAGGTATCGCGGGGGGGGGGGGTTTTGTAATAAATCGCGGAGTTACAATACCTTCCTCCTTCCCCTCTCTAGCACGCAAAATGAACTAGTCCAGAATATAAGAAATGGTAACAAATAAGATGCGCGCGCAACTTCCTCTCCCCTTCTGGCTCGCAGAGGATTTACAAAGAGACTTTATTTCGGAGTCGACATAATGGCGATACATAAAATAAAGGAGAAGTTACTTAATCAAAAACCCAAAACTAATGAAGCAACTCACTTTAAATGAAATGTTTTGTAAAAATGTTAAAATTAGAACGAAATAATATTAATTATGTTTATAAATCAAAGACAACAAGTAATAAATAAGTTTTTAAAAATTTAAATTGAATTATGTGTTTTATGATGTTAAAATCAGTTCTTAATATTGAAATGATCTAAGATCCGGAATTATCCCAAAAGTCCCGACGATTCCGGATTTGTGACGTTCGACTGTAATTTATAATAACCATGTTTCCTTTTACCATCTTCTGTTATTAAATATTTCCTATTTAGTAACTTAACCATCATGTATTTATCTTCAAATGCATAGGTATCTTGTGGGTTATCTAGAGTCAATTTCATTTCATTTGGATTAAATGTATTTGTGTTAAAAAAAAAAAAAAAAGCCTGTGCGTCTACGTAAAAAAAATGACGGAGGGTGTCTTTTTCAAACAGCCGCTGATGTTAAAGGTGTAGGACTACTTTACTCGCGTGACTCTTTGTAACTTCTGTTGTTACCTTTTATCTGTAGAATAAGACATTAGTTATGTTTTTAACATATGTGGTTACTGAGATATAGAGGATCTCCCATACAACGTTTTTTTCTGGCGTTTTGATGTGTGAATCAAATTCTTTCCTGAGACGCCTTGGAGGAACGTAGTCCTACATTTAAACTTAGTTCAAACTTAACAAATTTTATTTTGCCAACTTAACAAATGATCACTTCTCCACCTATTTTGTATCTGACAATTAAAAAGAAATGGATGGCTTCATATCGAAACTATATATATATATATATATATATATATATATATATATATATATATATATATTTTCAAATAAATTGCTTTGAATTTAGGCACCCACAAAAATTTTCTCACGACCCCTAGAGGGGACCCAACCTACGGTTTGCGCTTCGCTGCATTAGTTTATATGTTAATAAAGTTTATTGTAATGAAAACCATTATTTGTTTTTTATTTGTGCTAATACTATTTTGTATTTTAACATTCATATGATCAAGTGGGGACATAAAATGACCCAAACACCAGTTTCTGCTGAATATTTCATTTTAAAAAAATTGTAGTGCTTTCAGTATTTTTATCTGTAAAATAAGACATTAGTTATGTTTTTAACATATTTGGTTACCGAGATATAGAGGATCTCCCATACAACGCTTTTTTCTGGTGTTTTGATGTGTGAATCAAATTCTTTCCTGAGACGCCAATTGGAGGAACATAGTCCTACGTTTAAACTTAGTTCAAACTTACAAAATTTCATTTTGCCAACTTAACAAATGATCACTTCTCCCTATTTTGTATCTGACAATTAAAAGGAAAAGGTTGGCTTCATATCGAAACTACAGTGAAACCTCTTCGAACGGCCACCCCTGTTTAGCGGCCACCCCTCTTAACGGCCAATTTTTCGTGGCACGGATTTTTCGACCCATAGACCTAATGTTAAAATAACCCCTAGCAACGGCCACCCAACCCCTCTGAACGGCCGCCGGGTGGGTTCACCCATCCCATTTTTCAAGAAAATATACTCACGTCATGTTTCTAATTTTGAGCCGAAATGCTGAAGGTTAGGTTAAGGGAGGTCGTTGGTTCGTTTGTACGTCTTGCTTCCTAATGGCTATTAGTCGGATTCCGATAATTTTGGAGCAAAAATGCCATCCACGCTTGTTTCATTAGTTCGTCAGCGATCTGAGTTGCAAAAATGTCGAAGCGCGTTTTCCTAAATCTCGAGCAGCGCATTGAAGTTCTACGTCAATATGAGAACGGCAAATCGGCAAGAAAGTCATCTGAATTGGGGGTACCAGAATAGAGCCGTTGTTTAACTGCGGAAGAACGCAAATCAACAAAGCTATTAAAGCAAAGGATCTGATTTTGAAAGAGTACGAAAACTTCAAATTTCGTGATGTCAAACGGAAGAGACACAAAAAGTATGTAGACATAAACGAAGCTGTTTTGGAATGGTTTAAAACTGTTTGGGCGAAGAAAATTCCTGTCAGTGGACCTATGATTCAACACAAGGCAAAAGAACTTGCGGATCCTCTGGGAATTGAAAATTTTTCCGTCAGCAATTTGTGGCTGGACAGATTTCGCATACGGAATAACATCACCTGTCGATCACTGTGTGGCGAAGCGGCCGATGTCGACCCCAGCTCATGTGAAGGTTGTCATTAGCGTCTTCCACTGGTTTTGGCTGGATATGATGACAAGGACATATTCAGCATGGACGAGAAGACACTCTTTTTTCGCGCTTTGCCCAATAAGATGATTCAAAAATCTGAAGAAGCCAGAAGTGAAAACATTCCGAAGGAGAGGCTTATCATTAGTTTAATCAAATCTAAAATTAATGTGAGTTTGATTTAAATAAAGTAACCTGTATGTTGTGCGTATATAAACGTTTTTACAAATGAATTTTTGTGCCTTTCAAGCGCTAATTCCTTCTCTGACGAGGAATTTTCTGATACGGTTTGTAATCGTCAGCAAGATAAATTTCAACTCAAGCGACGTCGAGAAAAATAGATGAAGTCATCGGAAATTTCGACGCAATGACAAACGAATCGGTTAGAGATTTACTTTTTAAACTGAAAAATGAATTTGAAAAAAATGGTTGTTTCCGAGAAGAATAAAAACTTAAAACAGTCACAAATTTTATCTTTTTTTCAAAAAATATAAAAAATCATTAAATAAAGTACTGTTTTCTCTTTAGATAAGTCTGAAACCTCATTTTAAATAAGAAATATGTGTCAGACTTGTTTATATTATGTATTATAGCAATTATCTTGTGATTGTAACGAAAACCCTTCTGAGCGGCCACCCCCTCTGAGCGGCCAAATTTTCTCGGAACGGAGGGGTGGCCGCTCAGAGAGGTTTCACTGTGCTTGAATAATTTTGTTTATGCCATTAGTTCAGTGGTGCGCTAACTGTTTTCACTTCCGTCCCCATTACCTTGTGTAAAAATTATTTGCGACCCCTCTGAGGGTCGTAACCACATTTTTTGAAGAAAAGCCTTATATATATATATATATTTATTTATTTATTTATTTTCAAATAAATTGCTTTGAATTTAGGGACCCACAAAAATTTTCTCACGACTCCCAGAGGGGACCCAACCTATGGTTTGCGCTGCGCTGCATTAGTTTATATGTTAATAAAGTTTATTGTAATGAAAACCATTATTTGTTTTTTATTTGTGCTAATACTATTTCGTATTTTAACCTTCAGATGACCAAGTGGGAACATAAAATGACCCCAACATAAGTTTCTGCTGAATATTTAATTTAAAAAAAATTGTAGTGCTTTCAATATTTTTATAGCTGAATTTTACACTATTTCATTGCGGATTCTGAAATCATTGCTTTCCCTATGAAAAAAAATAAATACACAAAAAAATTACGTTTTAATACATTACATGAAATTACTTTATACTTCTAAGAAATGTGATTACGGCAATTGATTTGTTTGAAAAAATCTTGTCAATATCATAACAAAATGTCATGAATGCAATAATCAAGTTCAATTGAGCATTTTGTATTTGAATTCCTAATCCTAATGTGAATTAATCATCATTTTATTTTTGAAGTATTTTGCTGCATTTTCTGTTTTTTTCTATGGCTGCTACTCTTATATTTATTTTTAAGTGATTTTAAAAACTAAGATTTGGATTTATTTGATATGGTTAATAAATATGTGTTTTTTACAGTGGGGTCATTGAGTGATCCCACATGCCTTTCATGTTTCAAATTTCCACCTGGTCATCCGAAAATTTATAAAGATGAGGGACATTTTTACAGTAGACTCTTGACTTTTCAGCTCATGATTATCCAACCTTGCTAAAAAATAGTCCTCCTCAATAAAATGAGGAATAATTTTCTTTACCAAGGAGTTGGACTGATTGAAAAACATTAGTGTAATCAACAGTAAAACAAGTTGAAATAATTTTTGAAAGAGTGAAGCCTGTGTTTTGCATTAATGTTTCGTGTATTTTAAAAGCGTATGTATTCAAACTTTACAGTGCACATAGTTTTATATTTCCTGCAATTAGGTTAGACATTGTAAAATTTTTCTTAAAATGTGCGAAATATTTTTATTCTTAGACTTCTTTTTTTCTGTAATAAATTTTAAAACGTACAGTAAAATTATGTAACAATTATTTATAAAAGGAACTGAACTGTAATAAGAGGTCAAAAGAAATGAATTAGTGGTTTTTGGTTGGGTAGGGTTGGAAGTGAGCATATATAGAACTTCACCCCAGCCAGCTTTTTTATTATAAGGCCTGCCCTTCCATCAAATTAGGCCAGATAGTAGGGAGTCTAATGTATACAGGGTTCTCACTTATATCCGTTACCCCCCGCCCCCTTTACTTCTAAACGGTGACAGCTTAGGCCATAAAGTTGGTGTCTAGGTATAGTAAAAAGGCTATGCGCTACTCGATGAGACAACTTACAACACCATCTTTCGGGAAATTTTGGAATTAACGGTCCTATCTCGTAAACGGTAAAATATATGAGAAAAAAGTCAATTAGAAAGTTGTAGAGCACTCTCGATTTAGTACGAAAAGATATCTTGCGCACATTAATACTCAAAACAGAATGTTAAAAAAAAAAATGAACATTTGTTTGATTGTGATTTTCAACACTATGGCGTCGTGGAACGCGAGCGAAGCGAGAAATCCAGTCCAGAGTGCAAATGTGTATAGTGGCTAACAGAGAGCATTTTCAGCAATATAAATAAATGATCCTGAAGACAAGTACGTGTCTCAGTTTCTTTTTTCCACTCTTTATAACATGATAATTTTCGAAATCTTGACCAAACAAATGTTCATTTTTTGCATTCCATTTTAAGTATTAATGTTCGCAAGGTATCTTTTCGTACTAAATCGAGAGTGCTCTACAACTTTCTAATTGACTTTTTTCTCGTATCTTTCACCGTTTACGAGATAGGACAGCTAATTCCAAAATTTGCCAAAAGATGGCGTTGTAAGTTGTCTCATCGAGTAGTGCATAGCCTTTTTACTATACCTAGACACCAACTTTATGGCCTAAGCTATCACCGTTTAGAAGTTGGGGGGGGGGGGGCGGATATAAGTGGGAACACTGTATATTCCTGTGTTGGAATTAATGATAGAAATATTCTTCGTTTTACAGGCAGGAGAAAGCTGCTGCTCAAAGGTTGAGAGAAAAGAGACACAGCCAGTCCATTAGAAGGATGAAGAATGAAGGACTTGACAATATTCAAATTTAATTTTTTGTGTCATCTTAGTTGAATAAATTTTTTAAATAGTGATGTTGCTTCTGTTTTTATACTCTTTTATTTAATTTGATGTGTTTCATGTTGGGTAAAGATGGAATTTTATTATTTCTCACTTCCTAACAATATAGGATTCTGAAATTTTGTACAATTGTGTGTTCTTGATGACAATACATTTTAATATTTTTCTAGCTCAATTATCAGTTAATCGATTAGTTTAAGTTAAATTTTCATCCTTCGCAAGTAGCACCCCATCATGGTAGAGGATTTGAGAAAAATTATAAGATTCTGTAATGTTTATTATAATGAATTATGAATTAAAGATTGAAGAGTTAAAATAAAATGTTTTTAAATGCATGCTTTTGCTAGTGTAGTCAAGAGTAGAGTACTTTTTTAATCAAAAATCTGGTTGCCGAAAATAAAAACACTGAGATAACCATACATTGAGGAAATTAAGCCGTAATGAATAAAATATTAAAGAAATTTCCTGAACATTCTTTATAACCTAAAATATATTTTGAAAGTGATTAAAATTCCAATTTACCTAGAATACTTGTATCAGGGCCTCCCAGTTTTGCTTTGACTTCATGATTTGCTGTTGAAAAAAAAAAATTGCTTTTTAGTACATAGATAAAAAAATTTTTTAAAAAGAACTTTATTATTTTCTTTAACTGATGTTTTAAGTAATGATTTCGAGTATGAAAATATAATGGGTAATCAGTTGACAAGCAATTTGGACTGGGAGCAAATGAGAAACTGGCACTTTATCCAAAGACTTAACAACATTCCTAATTAATTACCTTTTTGTAATTTTTATATTACATTGTTTTAAGAATCTAAAAAAATATACTTTTTTATAATTTAAAAAATGTCAGATCCTATGAATAAATACGAGGGTAAGTCATTAAGTCACAAAAGATAAGAAAAAATTATGTATCATGATAATCACTTGTAAACAATTTTATTTTTCAACATAATCTCCACCAGTGTTGATGCACTTATCCCATCGTTTTATCAGTGCCCCAATTCCAGCTGCATAAAATTCTTTGGGTTGCTGTCTCATCCACAGTAAGACTTTGTGTTGAATGTCATCATCATCTGCAAAGTGCTTGCCTCCAAGATGTTGTTTTAGTGGACCAATCAGATGAAAATCACTTGGGGCTAAGTCTGGTTGGTCAGTGCTACAACATTCACCTTACAGCCCAGACTGAGCCCCAGGCGATTTTCATCCGACGATGAGATGATGACGTTTAACACGAAGTCCTACTGTGGATGAGACAGCAACACAAAGAATTTTATGCAGCTGGAATTGGGGCGCTGTTAAAACAATGGGATGAGTGCATCAACATTGATGTAGATTATGTTGAAAAATAAAATTGTTTCCAAGTGATTATCATGTGGTAATTTTTTTTTCTTTTGTGACTTACTTAATGACTTACCCTCATAATTTTCACACAACCTGAAAGGTTGGGAATCACTGGCGTATATAAATCTAATTGAATTGTATTTGGACAGTGATTAAGTTACTATTTTTACCGATCGAAGTGACAACAGGTGTCGCCCCCCCCCCAAAAAAAAATCTTTATAAAATATGCTTCTTTGATTTTTTTTATATACTGAAGAAAATCGTACATGTATTTAGGTAAAGGTAGATTTCGCCCAGAATTTAATAACGATCTATAATTTTGCTGTTAAGGACTACATTCATTTATTCAACTTGCTGAGTTTTTGAGTTACCTGTCAAACGCAGACTTACGCAAATCGAAATAAAGTCTTTTAGGACTTAAGGAATACCGTAAAAATTGGTGTTACGTTGCACCCATTTTCAAGACTTCAGAAAGAATTTCGAATTTATTTATATGCATTTCTCTACAAAAATGGGCCTTTTTTTGGTTTTTTTTTCATCTTTGAGTGATTATTTTTTGCAAATTATTTTTTAGGTCTTGAAATCCATCGTTTTGAGGATGGAAATATCAAAATTAATCAGCAAGCTTATGCTAAGAGAGTTCTTGAAAAATTTCGAATGAAACATTCTAAAACAGTATCTAATCCCATGCTAAAAGAAAGTACAAATACAGAGAAAAAGGATGAACAAAGCATTAAAACATTCCCTTAATAGAGAGAAAACTATTGCTGAGCTTGACAAATTTCGGACAGTCTTTTATCAGTTGCTGGAAGAGCGTTCATTTCATTCACTTTTGCAATCAACTTTAGTTTTTCGCAATCTGTAACGCTCAAAAGTGGTACATGTAAATTCGAAACTACACAAATATTTCGTATGTTTACCATATTCAAGCTTAGCCTGAAATTGTCCTTGAAGCTTTAATTTATTTTCATCCGGAATAAAAATTTGCTTATTGGATACCTGCAACTTTTTCTTATTTCCCCAATCTGACTGGAATGTCTGAGAAATCACAGTGATTAATTTTGAAATGAAGTAGCTGGTTATCAACCAGAACATTTACTCTCCATTTGTCTTCAGAAGAAGAGTTCTTTAAATTTCCTAAATATGATATGTTTTCTTATTCGTTGAGAGCATTCACTTTTACATGCGATCTGCATACCCTGGAATAATTAACTTTCTTTTTATAGGCCTTACATATGGCATTTTTAGCTGGACACTGATCTTTTGAATGTATTTTACTATTTCCACACCATTTGCACTGAGTTTCTGTATTGGAGCAATTTTCTCTAAATTTACTAATTTGAGTTTTGTTTCAATTTCTACTTCTCTGAATTTCTCGTTTGGAGAATACATTCTGTTTATCTTTTTCAGGAATAAACTGAAATTTCTTGGCTATTATTTTATTCGCCGAAGTTTCATCTTATTCTTATGATTTCTGTCAAACGGTTGCTTTTTTTTAATTGTTTCATCTTGTCTGGCGATATTAATTGCTTTTCACAACGTGAGATCCGCTTCTAGTTGCTATTTTTCCGATACTCGTTTATCGCCTATGCCGCAAACGATTCTGTCTCGGGTACCTTCATGGCCAAAACTTGGCGGAAATTTGCAATTATGCGCCAAATTATGGAGTGCAGTAATAAAATCTTCTCTTGCATTCGCATATTGAAATTATAACGATCATAAATTACATTTCGGGTTAGGGGCCGTTCAAATATTACGTAAGCATGTTTTTGGTATTTTTTGACCCCCCCCTCTCCCCTTGTCAGCAAAAATAAGCAAATCGCAAACCCCCCTCTTATAATTACGTAAGCAAACTGCACCCCCCCCCCGTTCCTTTTTTTTACAAAACGTATAACTGTAATAATCTAATTTTAAAAATTTTAGGACTTAATTCAAATAAAAAACTAACTCGGCTTAAAATGAAAAAAAAAATGTAAGTTTAATTTCCTTACGATTTCAAATTTAAGCTTACAAAAATCAAGTTTCATTTTCTTTTGCCAAATTTAACTTTTTTTCAAATTCAATTTTTTGAAATTAAATTATTTGTGCAAGTTACAAGATATTTTCGGAAATAAAGTGATTTTAATGTCTTACGTAAGCATCACTCATACTACCCCTCCCCCCTTGTCAGCAAAAATAAGCAAATCGCAAACCCCCTCCCCCCCTTTGGGTGCTTACGTAATATTTGAACGGCCCCTTGGAATTAAATAGCTTTCAAATTTAGCTTTAACGATTTCGAATGAATCAACTTCTGTTTGCTTCAAATCGAAAGTGTTAAATATTTCTTCGGATTGAGATCCAATCAAGTATAACAGAGAATTGATCTAGGAGCAGTTTTGATATGCGGCATCACTGGAGATATTTCGTTATTTCGGCGACTTTTTTGTTGCGTAAACAAACATGGCGTCGGTTGTGTTGCCTAAACAAACATGACGACTGTTTTGTTCAGCATTTTAGTGTTCTCTTACGTACGCGTTTCGGGGAAATTTTTTTAACTTAAAGAAAAGCGGCTTCGCTTTCAGCAAAGCGAGAACCTCATATCTTCGCTATTTTATTGAATGTTACGAATCTAGGTTTTTTTTTTTTTTTAAATTCCTCAAAACCAGAATTTCCGTAACTTAAACTTAACTTTAAATAGAAAGTCGCCAGAGTCTCCGAAATAACGAAATATCGCCAGTGATGCCGTATAGCAGAGCTGTATCTTTACCTGTTCTGCTTCAGGTTTGCTAATTAATCCATATGCGGTTCTGAATCATCAAAATCTTGCTATCCATTTTCTCCAATCTTCACTTTGGAATGAAAAGACTTATGGTACCTGCAGTGGCGGACTGGTTCTAAAAATTGTGATTGCCTTGAATCAAAAGGGGCCCTATCACATCTATAATGCCATCTTACATTATATTTTTTATTTTATTTCTTACAATTATAATAAATGAATTTAATAATAAACAATAATATAATAAATTAATAATTATCTTATTATTAATTAATAATAATAATTAATTATATTTTAATATAATCTTTCTCTAGTCTAAAAATCTGTCATGTTTATTACTAATTACAGTATTTATATGTATTATACATTATTGGAAGTAAGAAATACCAAACTTAATTACAGTCTTATGATTGAATATTAAATAATTTTGGTGTTTGTAATGTAATTTTGGTGTTTGTAATGTAATTTTGGAACTATATTGTAATTTTGAGAATTTTTTGAACCAAACTGAAAATAAAATGCAAATTATTTACCAATTTCAACTTTTTAAAATATTTCTTACTGTCAGAGAATAATAACTCAAAAGTACAGAAGTACTCGTGGTCCACTTCATTAACTTGTCGTTAAAAAGCCAGAGCCGTTAATAAGCACAAACCATAAGCCAGTAAAATTTATAGTTCACTAGATAAATGTGAAATCACTCAATAAATATTCTGTATCGAAATGAACTAACAATTCCATTTAAATAGAGTAAAATATAGGTTTCTAAGTTCTCCTCAGAAAATGAATTTCTTTATATGGTCATGATCTTTAGCTTCGAAATTTCACTAATATCATTACATTATTCCTCACTCAAAAAATGGATTTCAAACTCTTTAAAGACAAAGTTCTCTTAAATTTAATTTAATATACTTGGGCCCTTATTGACTTATGTGTAAGGGGCCCACTTGCCATCGGGCAAGCTGGCAACCTGGCCAGTCCGCCACTGGGTGCCTGAATCTGGTAAGCGCGAATCTCCATTTTGAATTTCGTAGTTCAAGAAATTCTTTACCCTTTTCAGCTCTGCAAGATTCGTTTTCGATGAGAAACTATCCTTGCGGGAGCTTCTTTTTCGCTGCCACCATGTTTTATGATCGTTTATGCATGAGATAAATGAAGATGCGAGGTTAAGATCAGGATGAATTTATTTACATGATGAAATCACAACTATACCATTAGTGGCCATTAATCATAATGATGCCATCATAGGAATATAAACTTTATATACAATATATACATGATATTACATATTTAAACCAAGATTAATGACTCTTTGTTCAAAAATAAGACTTTTGTATGAGTTTATATTGAGAATACTGAGTTAATTATTTGCATTTTTTCCCTTTTATTTTAACAAAGGAAAGTGTTAACGATTTATTCAAAATCAAATAGATGTTAAAAGTTTAGTTTAGTTTAGTTATATTAAAGTCCCGTTTTGAAGCAACACGAGGGCTATTTTGGGACGGACCTCGTAATTTTGAACCACGGTCAGATGACGAGGACGACACCTGAGCTGGCACCCCCCTCTCCTAACTTCCACGCCACACCAGCGGGAGGACGTTTGGGCACTACGTATGATTTAGCGTGCAGCAGGCCCCATACACGGCGGATCTTCAGTGGAATCGGGTTTCGGGCCTGGAGCCCTCCGGCCCCAAAGTCGAGACCTTACCACTAGGCCACCGCGGCCCCTAGATGTTAAAAGAAAAATAATTGTTTTAAGTAAGTGTATTTAATTTTTTTGGTAACTGCTGTCCCTGTAGTGTATTGTTAACTTCTTAGCGTCAGCAGTCAAACCATGTTTTTCAATCAGTAACGGTATCTTTTTTCGGTTTTAGAATTGATCTATATGTTTTAATAATAAACAGAAAAATAATTTGGAGATACAGTCAGAATGCATGTGCACAACGAATTTTCATCCGTTTCAAGGAAATGGAGGGTATCAAGATACGTTAGATATCGCAATCGCAGAGTTCCGATCAGTGACATCTAGTGATGGAAATCGACCTAAAAGGCCTTTTAACGACAAATGGTCCCTAAAAATGCAAGAAACAACTAAATGTTAGTAGTCCAGTCAACGAAGGAAAAATAGAAAAAGAAAATGGTGTAGTTTTGAAATTTGTAACAGTTGTTGGGGGTAGTGTCCTAAACGACATACTAAAAGTCCCCGCCGGTGGGGGTGCGTGGGGATTTAAATGGGGCGTTTTCAGTTTTTCTTAAATATCTCAAAAACTATGGATTCTATCAAAAAACACTCTATTCCAAAATTAAACTACATGCAATTTCCTACAAAAAGATTCCTACTTTGTTTCTATACCATCAATAGTTTAGACTATACAGGGGGATTTAAAAGTTAATGTTTCTAAAATTCCTTATTGTAATGGTAAAATCGATTAAAAGTGCTGAATCAACAACCCTCATAATAACCCCATGCCTATATAATAATTATACAAGGGTATTATCGCATGTGTAGGAGAGAGGGGGTAGCAAACCCGTTTGAAGTACAATTATGCTCCCTTCCTCCCCTCACATTACTTCCCCTTCACAAGTTTCCTTCTACTCGTATTCTAGTCAACGAATTGAAATTTTTTTTTAAAAAAAGATGTAGTTTTTAAATTCGGAATTCGGTGCAGTTGTTGCGGAGAGTGCCCTAAACGACATACTACATGTCCGCGCTGGTGGAGGGTGCTCAGGGGGTTAAAAGGGGGGATTTCTCAGTTTTTCTCACATATCTCGAAAACCATGGATCCTAGCTAAAAAACACTTGATTGGAAAGTTAAACTACATTTAATTTCATATAAAACTAGCCCTAAATGTATTGTAGAATAAAATTTAAGAAGATACAGGGGGTTTTAAAGTGAATATTTCATAAATTCCTTATTGTAATGGTAAAATCAATTAAAAGTGCTGAAGTAACAATCCTCAGAAAGAACTCATGCCTATACAATAATTATACGAGGGTAGTATTGTATGTGTATATGTATGAGGGTAGTATTGTAACCTTTTTCCTGAACATTCGTGTTCCCTTCTCTCCTCACGTCCGTTCCCTTCCTCCCCTCACGTCCGTTCCCTTCCTCCCCTCATGTCCGTTCCCTTCCTCCTCTCACGTCCGTTCCCTTCCTCCCCTCACGTCCGTTCCTTTCCTCCTTTCACGTCCGTTCCCCTCCACTAGATCCCTTTACTCAGTCTTTTGGTTCTGTTAACGCTCCAAATATGTATATTTAGACAGTATAACCTAAATCTACATATCTATGTTGAGTTTAACTTAAAAGCTCGCAACCAGTTTGTCACAGTTCGAAAGAAACATTTTCTTGCCATTGAAGAAATAAGACTAGGCATGTTCAATTACTAACACAGAAAATGGCTGCTAAAGGAACTGAAACGAGATTCGCTACAGCGGATGCTGATGCTTATTTTGTGGTATCTGGATTAGAGAAGGCAACTTCTCATCCCAAGGGAAAGACGTACACTTAGTCGTGTTACTGATTGCTTTGGCTCCACCAGAAAGTAACATTTATTTTATGATGCCTGCCAAGGGAAAAGTAGAAGCTAAATTATTTTTTACCAGGAAGTTGCAGGAAGAACTTTCTTTTGCCCAAACCATCCTCCTTCTCCATGCATTCCGTGGCTGCGACATTACACCAGGTATTTATAGAAAAACCAACGCACTATAGTTAATGTTCAAAAATCAACTAAACCAGATGAAAACATTGCTGACATCTTTTATAATCCCTCATCAACACCAGATGATATCTCACAAGCCGGTGAGAAGATGTTCCTAGTACAAAGTCGTTGCTGATGAACATAATATGAATAGCAGTAGATATGCAACATTTCTCAAATCGTCAACCAAGATCAGAGCTGACCTTTCCTCAATTCCTCCAACCAAAGGAGCGGCGGAGCAACACACGTTTAGCAATGTGTTTCTGTTTCGGCACCTTTAATGGTACCTGTAACAAAGGTGTACCTCTAGAAGAAGAGGATGCGTTCGAACTTGATCATATACTAGAAAAACATGGTGAAATTTAATTACGAGCAAGTGTAAAAATGGGTTATACATATTTTTATGTATGTATGTGTATATATAATATCATGTCATAGAAAGATATAATATGTTCCAGATATATTGTAATAGATAGCCGCTATTTTAAAATATAAACTTTCTTTCATAAAAATAAAACTAACATTTTCAACCGCTTATTTTAATTTGTACTTTTTCAAACTGCTATAAAATCTCTAAACTATTCATCCTGAGAACGATGTGTGGGACTATTTTTATAGGAAATTTAATTTAGTTTAATTTTATACTTTAGTGTTTTTCGCTAGGATCCATAGTTTTCGAGATATTTTAGAAAAACTGAGAAATTCCCCCTGTACCCCCTGAGCACCCTCCATCAGCAGGGACTTTTAGTATGTCGTTTAGGGCACTATCCCCAACAACTGTTCCGAATTCCGAATCTCAAAACTACATCGTTTTTTTAAAATTTACAATTCGTTGACTGGACAACGAGTAGAAGGAAACTTGTGAAGGGAAACGGATGTGAGGGGAGAAAGGGAGCATAATTGTTCATCAAACAGGTTTGTTATCCCCCTCTCTCCTACACATGCATTAATACACTTGTATAATTATTATATAGGCATGAGGTTATTATGAGGGTTGTTGATTCAGCACTTTTAATTGATTTTACCATTACAATATGGAATTTCAGAAATATTAACTTTTAAATCCCCCTGTATCTTCTAAACTATTGATGCTATATAAACAAAGTAAGCCTTTTTTTGTAGTAAATTGCATGCATTTTAATTTTGGAACTGAGTGTTTTTTGATAGAACCCATAGGGTTTTTGAAATATTTAAGAAAAACTGAAAATGCAACCCTTTAAACTCCCCCTGTACCCCCCGCGCACCCCCCACCGGCGGGGACTTTTAGTATGTCGTTTAGGGCACTACTCCGAACAAATGTGCCAAATTTCAAAACTACACAATTTTTTTTTTTCTATTCGTCGATTTTTGGCCTTCGTTGACTGGACTGTTGTTGTTTTCTAAAATTTTGTTTGAATGCGTGATAATTTACTAGCATTTCTATGTGTATCTCATAAAAACCGAAATTTTCATTCCTTTTTGGTGAGATTTCACAGGGTAATTGCAGAAAAATGGCGCTGCAGTTAGACAGCAGCATATTTGCACATTTTGTATGATTTTGATGATAAAAGTGTCATAAAACAAAATTTTTTGCTTATTTCTCAAAAAATCTCTCTCTATATATATAAGGGGAGTTCTAATACTTTCTAGATTCTCAACAGTAATACATTCTTTTGAAGGAAAATAAAACGACTCAATTTATTAAAAATCAGAATTTTGTCCTGTGGGTTTTGCAATCCCTAACGGTATATTTATATTAGGTGATAATAGAGAGTCATTTTCTGTGCAACAAGAACAGCACTAAAAGACTAAGTCCAACTGGGCAATTGCATTTAAAGAAAGCGATGAAATATAAGATTACCAGTTTATATAAAAAATTAACATTTTATATAAAATCTACTTGGAATTTTTTTTTCTACTTCGAATTATGAATGCTATGAAATTTCTGGAACGGCCGGTGTTTATTTCGCTGGTCGTAGTATACTCATTTGGCTAAAAATTCAGTTTCTCTGCACGTTCTGGTGTTTGTATGCTGGTCACATGCGTAGAGAATAAGTATCAGATATCTCGCTCCGGATTTGGTAACGATCGCAGCGCTACCTACACCAGCCCACACTGAGAGAACCACAACACGACGCCATATTGTTATCGAACGAAATGCGACCATTTTGTTTTGTTGGATGGCATGTGGTTCTCCTGCATGGCATATATTCCAGATTATTCATGACTATCTGGTTTTTTTAAAAGTTATGGCGATTTAGAATTTTTTATAGGATAGAGGCTACTTGAGACGGATAAAGTTCCTTTTATATGAAAAACTTAAATTTCTTGATGGCATTTTCCTCTTTCTTCGTACCAAATTATGCGTGGAAAGCTGATTTATATGGGGAAATTCAGATATTGCAGGCAATGGCATTGCATCTGGTCTTCCACAATCTTTCCGCGATGCTTCTGATCAGTACTGCCTTTAGATTTTGACGGCCTATACAATAATATGGAGTGAAGCTTTCGAAAATAAAATTTTCTGTAGTCTGATGAATGTGATTTCTAAAAAAAAGAAAATAAAAAATCAGGATGTACCTGGATAAAATCATGAATTTCAACACAAAAATATTTTTATAAAAACCAAACAGCTTTCTTCATGAATATTCTTTTAAATTGTCTATAAAATTATTTTTATAAATTCATGATTTTGTGTATTAATTGATCAATTTTTGTAACATTCTAAAGACTCGATATAAATCCGAAACATTTAGGTTTTACAATTGTTAGGAAATAAAGTAACTTGTTGCTTGGAATCCGTAATTTCCTTTATTATCCGCCAAACATCAAAAATAAAACTAAAATATATATTTAAATCTAATGTACCAGAATTTCAAAGAAGGAAATAATTATATAAATTTTTGATGTAAGTCGGAGTTAAGTAATAATGTGGATGTGCTGCCACCCAACGGCCGCGCGCCAAACTAAAGGTTCTGCGTTTCGACCTCCGACATTAGTGTTTACTAGTGATGGGTCAGATTCGTTCCTTTTGCGGAATCGTTCCGACTCCGAAAAAATGGATTTATAGCCCATAATTACTTTAATAATCTTTATTATTGAACTCATATTTTAATATAATTATGAATCATAATTAATAACATAATAATTTTAATTAGATAATTAATTGTGTTGATATTAATTGTAATTAATAATTATAATTAGATAATTAATTATATTGATTACAATTTTAATAATTAATTATAATTACTAATTATAATTTTTAATTAACATTTCTGTTAATTATTTAAAATTTCGTTAGTGAATTTAATGGAACTTTGCAAGAATCTTCAGTATTTTGACGCTTTTGATTTCTATTATCTGGTTAGGACTTCCCATGAATGTCATTTAATTTGATGGAAACAATTTATTTACTGAAGCGTTCAGTAATGAAATTTAAGCTCAGATTTCTTTCTAATTAAATATCAAGTTTACAATCTTGATGCAACTGTATGGAGCTCATGAGCTCCATACAGTTAAAAATATTTTAATCATCATCAAGGAATATTAAACAACTCTTTGCAGTTATCAAAGATCTACTGCTGTTAAAATCTGTTATTAATTACATTGATGAAATGTAATTTTTTAGTGAATTTCTGTCAGTTGAATCAAATGCTTTTAAATTTTGAGCAAATTATAAATCTCGTTTAAATATGCCTTCCCCCAATATGTGGTTGCTTGGCGAGGTCGGTAGAGCGCCTTGCTACGAGCCCCATTGGCCTGGGTTCGAGCCTAAGCCTTTGAGTCTTTCTTTCGCGGTTGCTATAAGACTAATGTTTTCGAGAATTTCAATTTAGGATATTCTCTCTTTATAATATATATTCAACTTCTTATTCTATTTTACTCTTTTATTTCCAAACCTAATTTATAATTAGATAAATTTTAAATAATTCCTAGTGTCCAAAATCAAAAAGTATAAAAATATTTTTCGATGGACTTTAAATTACTCACATGGAAGAAACATTATTTCTTAATAATTTCTAAATTGCGTTTCTATTTGTTGACTTATCTTAAACTTGTATAACAAAAATTCTTGACTATTTGAAAAATGTCCAGGCTCAAAATTTTCTTTTAAATGTTTTTTTTTTTTTTTTTTTTTTTATCAAATCCATTCATTTCAATTTATCGAGATTCAACTAATGAAAAGATTTTTGATATTGTAATCTTGAGTTAAAAATAAGAAATTATAAATATTTTAATTAGAATTGTTATTATTTCTTTTTACTACGAAGTACGTAAAAGAAGGTAGTTTAGCAATTTTTATAACATATTGCGAATGCAATTTTTTTCTGTTTAGAAGAAAACACTATTTTGATAGTAGATTATTTTAAATCATCTGTTTATCCAAATATGTGTGGAAATATTTAACAATTTTAGCTAAACTTATTTAGTTCTTAATTTTTATTAATCTGAATTAAAATATAATAAGTTCAATTACTAATTAAAAATTAATAATTCGTTTAAATTAATTTATAATTCTTATTGATTTTAATAAGTTGCATTTGTTATTAATAGAATTGATAGAGTTAATATTATTTATCTTTCATATCAATTTGTAGTAGAAATAATATCTAAATTAAATTAACACAAAAATGAGGAAATAATCGGTTAAAGGCTGTTACACTTAAAATATAATATTCTGTCTACTTAATATGTTTGTAAGCATACCTGATACGATAAGTAATGTTTTTTCATATAAAAATGTTCAGTTTTTATAAAACATAAGAATCAGAAGCCAGTAACAATATTTAATCATATTTATTTATAAGGAAGTTGCTTATTTCCTAGGACGAATAAAAAATACCAGATAAAAAATGCACAGCATTGTCACACAGATATAAAAGTGATTTCCTACTGTTGCCAGTAAACATAAAAAGAACTTGTGCTGTGACAGCCAAAGTGAAGTGATGCTTTGTAAAAAGTATGTTGACACCGGACACACTACAGATCTGGAAAAAACTAAAGACTATTTACTTCGATTAGTAGACAAAGTTACTAAGCGTAATAAATTTCATGAGACACTGACATAAAAATAAAGTTTATTTTGCATAAAGATATATTTAAACTTTATAGCTTGAGGAGATGTCAGTAACCACATCAGTACTATAAACTAAGACTTATTTTTAGTATTGTACAACATTTTCAATTATTTCTGTATTCAGTTTTTGATTTCATTCACTACCCGTTGTCTTCAGCAGATATCTCAGATAACGCGCCAAGATTCCAGAGCTTCCGGCCATAAAAGATTAGGATTTCATCACCTGTATGTACTGTAATCACCAGGCATGTCATTTTATATCCCTCTCCACTCCCGCCCTATTCAGTAACCCCATGTGTGACGGGGAGTTGATTGGTAATGTGAGAAAACTTCATGTGAGGCAGGGGAGTCGATGGAAATAACAAGCCTTATTTCCCAATCACTTTAAAAGAGAGGAGGGGGAGGTAACCACAATGTCCACTTGTTTCTTAATGTGCGTGCATAATCGTAAAATTGGTTTTTACCCAAATGATAAAATACCCAAATAAGGACATTTATTTTCTGCAAATGATAAACATATTTTTAAACTAATTACATCAAACAATTTTAGTAGCACGTCAGTACTTTTTTTCTACTAAGAAAAAATAATAATTAATTTCTCCTAACATATATGTTTAGAATTCTCTCAATTCCGGAGGAAAAACGTGGGAACAATTTCACAGTCGTTGGGAGGTCTAGCAAGGAGAAGATAAGTGAAGCCCCATCAGGTGATAATTGGTTTTACTGTATAGATAAGGCATGAGCCGTATGTGTGAGAAATTGTGATAATTACATTTCCCAAGACGGAAAAGACTTGCAGTAAGATTTTCAAAAAAAAGTATTAATGAAAGGGACAAAAGTGTGGACAAAAAACATTTAGTTTTCGGCATTCCACTTGATTAGTTGAAAGTAATTTTATTTTATATAGGATAAAAATACAAAAAAAATTTGAAAATTAAAAAATCTGAACGGAACCGTGGTGTTTATGATAGTTAATAAAATTGTGCTGATTCTGGTTCTTCTTTTATAGAATTTCAAAAGATAAAGCCATTTTAATTAGCGCTTAATTAGGGCGGAATGATTAAAACTCTTCCAAAATTAAAACATGCGGCTGTGAAAGATGCGGAGATGTGAAAACATGATGCAATAACAAGAAATATTATTTTTTTTTTGTTTTTCAGGATTTTTTAAAAAATTAATAATTTTCTCTAAAATTATGGATCCGAATCAGTGATTCTGAATCGGAATCAGTAATTCCGAATCCGCGGAATCAGAGTGAATCCGATTCCGCGGATTGATCGTGAATCCAATTCCGCCGATTCATCGCGAATCCGATTCCGCGGATTCATCATGAGTCCGATTCCGCGGATTCATCATGAGTCCGATTCCGCGGATTCGTTCCTTTTAGTGGATTCGTTCCTTTTGGTCGGAATCGGATCCTGTCGTTCCTTTTGAGGATCCGGATCCGCGAATTCGTTCCGGAGTGAACGACACATCACTAGTGTTTACATTTTGGACTTGGATTCACTCGCGTTGTTTACTGTGTGGACTTAGACAGTCGCGCTGACTTCTTACCGTCTTCTTACCGAAGAAAATGCTTCAAAAAAGATTAAACAATCCTTTGAATATCAAATAAATACAAGCAATCGCTTTGCAAATCTGGAAAATGAACAAGGCCATTACGAAAATCAATCTAATCTAGATGATGAAATGAAGGATATAGATAATCAACAAGGACTCTTCAGCCGTACGGCTAAAACACCAAGTGAAATAAACTTAAGAAGTTTCCAAAATAGCCAACATGGTCCCGCTACTGCTAACAACTCTAATAATGCCAACAAAAGCAGATACGTTCCTCCTATCCATATAGATAATCCTAAGAACGTCCCCCAACTTCTTGACTTGCTTAGTGAAATCACCAAGGAGAAAATAACAGGACGCATGATGAATAATGATAAACTAAAGATCTTCCCTCCTACGCCCGAAGCTCATAAAGCTATACAAAATAAAATCACTCAAGACGGTATGAAATCTCATACATATGAACTTAATGATGAAAAACAAATTAAAGTTGTCATCAGAGGCCTCTCCAAAGACTTTGATACTTCTGTAATAATATCTCACCTTCAGAATCAGGAATTTGCTCCTTTTTTGTCATCCTATTCGTAACAGGTAATCCAATACAAACTTCAACCTCTTCCTTGTTACCCTTCCTAAAATTCCAAAGCCCAAGGAAATTTACCAAATCGAATTCATTGGCCGCATGAGAGTTACTATTGAATCCTTGAGGAAGAAACAATCTCCTGGGCAATGTTACAATTGCCAGGAATTCTTTCATCATAGTTGGCTCTGTACCAGAACCCCTAGGTGCATGAAGTGTGCAGGACCCCACAGATCCAAGGAATGTCCAAAACCTAAGGATACGCCTCCCAAATGCCTCCACTGCAATGGCCCACATACGGTAAACTTCACAGGATGCCCAAAGAACCCTGTTAACAGAAGAACCTTTTCAGAAGCTCCTGAAAATGCCTGGACTGACCCAGCAATCATCGTTAAGATTAAAATGCCCCCAACTCCTGCAGTAACACCAAATCCAAATCCTGCCACCCAATTTATCCCAATACCCGTTCAACTTTCTTCAAATGCGAACCCCCAACACAAGAAGTTTTCTTCAAACAGATGTCTCAAATGATGTCCAGCATGATGAACTCTTTATTCAACCAAATGGCTAACTACTACCAGATGAAACCCCCTACTGTTAGCATTCAATAATCAGAGGAACAATAGCCTTAACCTAATCAGCTGGAATGCTGCTGGCATAAAGAACAAAATTAATCAACTCAAATACTTTCTTCTTGACTGGAAACCAGGTATATTGGCCTTACCAGAAACCCATCTCAACCCGGGAGACAGACTCAAGTTCCCCAACTACTCTTTCTAACGAACAGACAGACTCACCCATCGAGGAGGTGGAACAGCAATTCTCATCCGAAATTCAATAGATCATCAACCAACCCCTATCGCATCTACCACATTTGAAAATACTACTATCGAGCTTCTCTTACCAGACAGCACTCCCATTACCATTTCAAGCATCTATAGACCACCCCATGGCTCCATCTCGACTCTGGAACTTAACAACATTTTCAACTCGAACAGTAAATGCATCGCAGTTGGTGACTTCAACGCCAAACATAGGGCTTGGAGCTCGGGCACTTGGAACTCTAATGGCACTATTATCCATGACTACATCTGCAATAACAACCTCATCCTCTTAGCTCCCTGTGAACCAACGCACTTTCCTAACCACTCTAATAACCCAAGCACCCTTGACTTTGGAATTCTCAAAAACTTCTCTTCTGTGATGAGAATTCTATCAACGCTCTTAGCAGTGACCACAATCCAGTCTCTTTCGAAATTGATATTAATATCAACCTTCCAGCCATAAGCAAGATTATTAAAACGACTAATTGGTCTAAATTTAAGCAAATTAGGAGCACCTCTCTCCCAGGGAACCCCAACATCCAAAGCATCAAAGATATTGACGAAGCCATTACGTAACTCAACAGTGCCATCCTCACAGCAATTAATCTGGCCTCCAGATCTAAACTCATTAATGGTAACTACAGAAAACTTCCGCCTAATATCGTTAAGAAGATCACCCTCCGCAATCAAATTAGAAAGAGATGGCAGCAAACATACGACCCAAGATATAGAAGAACTGCAAACCGCCTCACAAATCAAATCAGACGGGAAATCAGAGACTATGATCAAGAAAGTTGGAAGGAGTGGCTTATGAGTTTAAACCAAGAAGATAATTCAATCTACATTGCAGCCAGGAAGTTCTCTAGGAAGTACATACAAATCCCACCCATACTTGACACTGATGGTATTAAATACACTCCCCTGGGAAAGGCAAACGCCTTCAAATACTCCTTGGAGAACTCATTCCAAACTAACCCTGAACCGTACGATGATGCTCACATAAATGAAGTAAATAGAGCAATCCGTAGATACATCTGGCGAAGCATGGCCAAAAATGGCTCTTGCGCCATTAAAACTCATACAACCAAACCGTAGATACATCGATAATCCTAAACCTCGTTCTAACATCAAGCTCACCTCGCCACAAGAAATCTTATCCCTTCTTAAGAGAATCAACCCTAGGAAGGCTACTGGACCAGATGGCATTCCTAACAAAGCATTAAAACAAATTCTCACCAATGTAATTACCTTCATCACTAAAATCTCTAACAAATGTCTTCTCGGCAATTACTTCCCCACCATTTGGAAAACAGCGCATGTCCTGATTTTCTCTAAACATTGGCAAAATCGTAAACTTCCAGGGAACTATCGTCCCATGAGCCTCCTCAGCAACATTGGCAAAATCTTCGAAAAAACTATCCTCTCAAGATTAAAAGAAGAATGTCATGATCTTAGCATCATTCCAAACGAACAGTACGGTTTTAGGGCAGGCCATGGCTGCATTCATTAATTGCTTATGGTAGCTAACACCGTCACCCAGGGTTTTAACCACAAATTCTACACTGGAGGAGTATTCGTTGATGTCCGCAAAGCATTTGACCGAATGTGGCATAATGGTCTGATCTACAAGCTGATAAAGTTCAAAATTCCTAACTACCTCATAGTCATCCTTATTAACTACCTTAGAAACAGGACCTTCCGGGTCAAGCTCAATCATACGCTCTCCGATATTGAAAGTGTAAAAGCCGGAACTCCACAGGGAAGCATCCTTAGTCTACTACTCTATACAATCTACACCTCTGATTTCCCCAAGACCAACCAAATCATGAATTGCTTCTTTGCGGATGATACTGCCATCTTAGCCCAAGGCAGCACCATAAATTATGTCATCCACACACTTCAGAAAGGCCTAAATAACATTGAGAAATGGTGCACGCTTTGGCGTGTTGCCATCAACACAGACAAAACCCATGCAGTCATGTTCCGTAAAGGTACATCCAGGAAAGAACTAAAAACTCTCTCGTTCTTTGATGAAGATCTCACTTGGGACAAAGAGGTCAAGTACCTTGGGCTAATCCTAGACGACAAGCTCAGCTTCAGAAGCCTTCTTAAATACAACACAGAGAAGTTCTGGGTCAAAGTTCACCTGCTCATTCCACTTATTGGAAGAAGATATCCTCTTACACTAGAAAACAAGTTGCTACTTTTCAAACAAGTTCTGATACCTATCCTCACGTATGCGGCGCAAATTTGGGGCCTCGCAGCATTTTCCAACCGTAAAAAAGCACAAATACTCCAACACAAAATCCTTAGAATCATAGTCAATGCTCCCTGGTACGTTAGAAACAGTGTCATCCACCACGTTCTGAAGATTCAAACTATGGATGAATTTATTAAAGAACTCTCCAGGAACTTCTTCCAAAAACTTGTAAACCACACCAACCCTACTGTCCTCAATTATACCCATAATAATGTAAAATATGCCTTTCGTTATGCCACTACAAAATGGTCCACCCCTCTTAAGCCTCCATAGTTCGCTCATGCTACCTTGCCCCGCTGCATCATACTCTTATTCTCCCACCGTTGCACTTGAATTCCATTTTCCAGCCCATTCCCCTCATTTGCCTGACAGGTTTTAACACGTACCCGATCTGATTTACCATTGGTGAAGTCTATGTTCCTCTAAATCTCTTAGCACTCATTCTGAGTAAAAGTGTCTTAGGCACTAAAACTCATAGCCATCCAATTCAAGAAGTTAAGTAATCCGGTAATATTGAACTTTGATTGCAATATTGTACCTCTCATTGTAAAAAGGCAAAAGGTCTCGACGAATTGGGACAATTTTAAAAATCATTTGAATGAAAATGTTAAAATTATATTCCCCAAAATTTTAAATTCAAACAATCTTGAATATGAAGTGAATAAAATTATGAGCGACATTCCCAACGCCTACAATAACAGCTCTAGGCCGTTAAAGCATCACGAGGAACTTTACTTGCCTCCTCATTTAAGTGAACTAAAAACGGAACGAAATTAATCGAAGTAGGTCTGGGAAAGATTCAGAGATCCTACCTCAAAAAATTTATGTAACCGTGCACAGGCCAGGTTTCGAAATGCAATGTCCGAATTCAATCACAGTACGTACATTAGCCAAAACGAGCAGTTAAACATATATGATGGCACCCTCTGGCGTCGTAGTAAGAGGCTGAAATCTAAAAGATCTTAAATTCCCCAATTAAAAAACCCCAGCACCAATTTGCCTTCTCACACGGACCTGGAAAAACGGAAATTCTTGCTGATAATCTAGAGAGTCAATTCACTCACCAATGGTTTTGGTGACCCAAATACCGAGAGAACAGTTGAAAAATCCATTAGAGAGTTTAAAAATGAAATCCGCACTTTAAAGTTCAAAAAGGTAAAACCTTCTGAGATTCTTTGCTTTATGAAGCACATTAAAATCAACAAAGCTCCTGGAATTGACTCCATTGCAAATAAGATGCTAAAAAATTGCCTCTGAAAATTATCTTAAAACTGACTGAAATTTTTAATCACATGCTCAAATTCAGACACTTTCTTAACTGCTGGAAAACGGTTAGAATTCTGCTAATTTTGAAGCCGGGAAAGGGTCCGACTCACCCTGTTAGTTACCGACCAATTTCGTTGTTACCAACTCTCAGTAAGATATGAGGGAAATTTATCCTAAATAGGTATCTAACACATGCCACAAAGCTCAGGCTTCCTATGCCTCAGCAATTTGGGTTTTCCCCACAACTTTCCACGATCCATAAGCTCCTTATACTTGTAGAGCATATTAATGAAGGGAAGAATTCCAATCTGGCTACTGCTGCCATATTCTTAGATATTGCAAAAGCCTTCTATAAAGTGTGGATCGAAGGTCTGATTCACAAATTAATTGCTTACAAATTTCCTCAATACATTATTGAGATAATACAATCATATATTACGAATAGGCACTTCACTGTTCTTGTTAAAAACTCAGACTCTACACCAAGTAAACTTCAGGCTGGCGTACTCCAAGGGGGAATTCTGGCCCCTTATCATTTTTGTTTTGTTTATGAATGACATCCCACAGCTCAGAAATATTATGCTCAGCCTTTACGCCGATGCTACGGCCATATTCTCGCAAGGTAAAACCCCTGATAAATCTATTGTACCCCTTCAAAACTAACTTAAAAATCTAGAAGCCTGGCTTGTGAGATGGAAAATTAAACTAAATGTTGACAAGACGGAGGCAATTCTCTTTAACAATAAAAATGACAACTGGCCAAAAGTGAAGGTCTATGGCACCCCAATCGAATGGAAAAAAAGAAGTGAAATGTTTGGGGGTTGTTCTGGATAAGCAACTGAACTTCCGAGCCTATACTAGCCAGATCAAGGAAAAATATGACAAAGCATTCCGCGCCCAATGCTCTTTAATCTGTAGGAACTCTAGACCAAATCTCAACAACAAGGTACTGATCTATTTAGTGTATCTCAAACCAATTCTCACATACTCGAGTCCCATTTGGGCCTGCACTGCCAGAAGTAACTTACGAAGCATCCAGGTGCTTGAAAACAAAACCCTAAGAATGATTGCAAACGCCAGGTCATCAAAATATTGATATACGAAATGCATTAAATGTCACCTCCCTTCAGCAATTCATTCAAAAACTTGCTAAAAATTTCTATGGAAAACTGCCGGATATCAATAACCCGGAAATAGCCAAAATTCCTGTTTATGATCATAATGATAAACAGAATCGTAAGGGACCAAGAATGACTATCTCACTCTGAGTTTCCCCCGCGCACTGTTGTGCATTCCTTTCTTCAACCTTTTCCTTCCTTAGATAATTTCTCACAACTTTCTAATCTCATATTATATTCTTTTTAAAATTATTATTATTTTTAAAATATTTTTGTATTTATGTAGTTTGTAACTTTTTATTGATTTAATTTATTCCTAAATTTGATCTTCCTCACACTGGTTTATGCATTTTGATTATTAGGTCTAGTTTTCATTTCCACTTCAGCCCTAATGAATTAGGTTTTCAGATGGTGGGGCCTGCGGCCCCAACGAGCTGAAACCACCACAATTAAGCTGAGGTTAAGTTAAATTTTAGAAGATCTTGCAAGCGTTTGATACACCGAATGCAAGTAGTTCTAATAAAACAAATGAGAGAGTGTTATTGCTCTGTTATTTGTAAGAACGATTGAGAAGTGTTCGGTAAACCAACGTAGCGCCCCCTGCTCTGGACAAGACATGGTGAGAACTACAAACCACAATTCAGCGTCATGTTGGTTTGTCGGGAGAATTCCTATTGCTCTGTGGCAAATATTCCGGATTATTTATTGCGATCTGATTTTTTTCTTAGAATTGTGGCGATATAAAATTGTTGATAGGAGAGAGACTACAAATGAGACTGCTAAACTTCTTTTTATATGAGAAACTCAGATTCCTGGATATGAAAACAGTAAGTTTTAATTGTTTAAAAATATTTATCAAATATTAGTTGAGTAAATGATAAATTTCTAATATTTAAAAGACTTATTTTCGCTTTGTATACAAAATAATGAATGTTTTTCTAATTTTTGTGCAATTGCTGAAGTTTTTTAAGACACTTATCATGTAGAATAATCTGACAAAAATATGCATTAATCCTTAAAAATTCTTGCAGTGCTGTATTTAGATAGATTTATTGCTACATAATATGACTTGGTAATTAAAATAATCTTAAAATATATCAATAGAACATTGGCTATCAGAAAAAATATTTTTATAATTATCATTGCTATGCATTATTAACCGTGAACTTAATTTACAAGTTAAAATTCTTTTACCAGGAATTTAATGTTGAAATCTGCTAAAAATTATAAATACATTAAAACCCCGTTAATCCGAATTCTGGTTAATCCGAACCGGTTTTATTTTCGAAAATTATATGTAATTGAAAAGATTACCTGAAAGGATTTAAATATACTTACTGAAAACAAAAAGTATTTTTTCAGCATGCATAATTTTGTACACATCGAAGAAACTAATGCAATTCGCCGTAAGATAAGATCACTTCATACAGGAGCACATCCATTACTCTAATGAGAAGGGGAGACATATTCTCTTTCTATTGCTTTTGAATAAAAGAGTTCAAGAGATAGTAGTACTGAGTACTTATAACTTACATTTTTTTTTAGCGCACATCTTTTTCTTTTCTATTTTTATCGGAATTTTGGGTAATCCGAACAGGCACCGGTCCCAATTAGTTCGGATTAGCGGGTTTCTACTGTCATGCATTTATAATTGTATTGTATTGTAGATATTAAAGGATAAAATTTTGTAGCATTTTTGGCTAATTTTTATTTGAAGGAGTAAATCTTTTTTATAGTATGAAAATTGTTGATGATATTTTTGCTCTAATATGAAGTAATATGGAAATGTGTATTAAATATGTTAAATTATAACCAAAACAATTTTTTTACAGAGGCCTACTGTGAAATGGAATAAAATGAACTGATTAAGAATCTCTTATCTAGTTAATGTTTATGTTTGTTATTAAATACTGCAACTAGTATTTTAGAAATTGCTCAATGTCTTAGTATAGCATCTTTATACAAATTTCTTATTATTTTGTCATTATTTTATTTTAATATACATTTTCCAGTTCCAAAGTAAAATATTCATGGTGAATTGTATAAATAAAATGAAAGAAATTTATTTAGTAAGTATATTAGTTGATACTAGTTTAGTAAAGTTATCAAAATATGTTGAGCTGTTTTAATTAACACAGCTTCATATAAGTAAATTAATTGTTAATGGCTGAAGGTGAATATTTTATTCATAATATTCATGTATTACAATGAAGTGGCGTCTTTAAAAGTTTCTTTCATTATTGGATGTTATTTCAGTTCCTTTGATTATTGGATGTTATAAGATTTGGAGACTGTGAAGAAAATGTTTTATCTTATATTTTAGGTTATTTTACTGTGAAAAAATGTTATCTCATTAATGTGTTGAATGTAAAATGTTCCTTATAAATAATTCTTCAAATTTAGAAAATCATAGTTTTTTAATACTTTTTAAATAATATGATGTTAGTAAATCTGGCTTAAAAAATGGCCAACCCAAATGGACAAATTTTTGAATGTCTCCTTTTCTTCGAAAAAACTCGATAGCAAAATTATGAACAACGATATGAAATTAACTTAAATTCTAAAAAGAAGTTGAAATATGTTTAGCATCTGTAATTTTTTATTTTTAAGATATTTTTTGATGACTTTTTATGCTAAAGCTTGCAAATATTTATCCAATAAAGAAATATTCTTCAAATATTATTTAATCAAAAATTATAATTTCGTAATTGAATATTTTTCTATGTTCGGCATAATGTGCAAAGTTTGTGTTTTAAGGATCATTCCATTATGTCCAATTCTTGGGTTTTTTTATTATTATATTGTTTTTTATACTATATGAAACAAACCACTCTGCTTTCTGGGCAGTGTTCTTTAGAAATGTTATGTATTTGCACTGTTTTGTAATTAACAATGTTTGTTCAATAAAATAATTTGAGATTATTTTGAGAATTTGGTATTTGTTACAACATCTTGGTCCAAAAGCATAAAAAGGTATATAATTTTTTGTGTGGGTTGAAAAAACATCAGGTTACATTCCATCAAGTTTTGTATCTGGAATAAATATGAATGTGCAATCATTAAAAATCTATTGTTGTTTTGAATATTCTGATAGAGATAGAGCAATAATTACTTAATCAACAAAAATCAATTTCCTGCAGAGTTGAAAAAAATCACAAATGAATTTTCTGTATGGTAATTACATTGAACAATTTTTGTATCCTGAATAAAAATTACTTTGAACTTATTTAAAACTAATTTATTGTTGAAGTTTTAGAATATTTTGAAATAGATATTATAATATTAATATAATCAACAAAAATTAATTTCCTTCAGTTTAAAAAAAATTATGATCTGAAATAACTTTTCTAAGAAAAAATATATTTATTAATTTCAAAAATATTTTATACTTCTTAAATTGTATATCCACAATTTGTAAAAAATTGATACTCTACAAAGGAGCGAATAAATTATACTAAAATGATATTCCATATTTACTTTTAATCTCTGTATTAAAGAAAATGTTAATTAGTGAGAAAAAACGTTAATTTAGAATTATATGATTCGGCTGTAAAATTAACAATATATCAAAATAAATCAGCTATTCTTAAAGTTAATAATCGTTGAAAAACGAGCTAAAAATACAATAAAACATACGTATTTTTCAAACAATGGGTACTGAAATAACTTCTTATTGTTTACATCGTTGAAATGACGATGGGAAATGTCACAGAGGATGACGTAATCTGGATAGTTCCCGTAGCCTACCACCGGGAGCGCACTGTCTATGTAGAATGTAATGTTAAACTAGTTGTCATTACCGCCTGTGGGATTGAGACTTCTGTTTCTCCTTCTCTGTGCGATGGGTATTGAAATAACTTATTATTGTTGCCATGACGATGGGAAACGTCACGGTGACGTCACAGAGGGTGACGTAGCCTGGTTAGTTCCCATAGGCTACCACAGGTGGCGTACTGTCTATGTAGAATGCAACGCTAAACAAGTTGCCATTAACGCCTATAGGAATGAGACAACTGCTTCTCCTTCTCTTTGGTCTCATGCTTCTGTCATGTCATGTTATTTTTCTCGGAGGATGCTTCAACATAGGGCCGGTATTGAAGACGATGGCTAGTGTTTTAGTGCCAATCCAAGGACGAGTTGGTGTCTGTGAGTACCTGAATAGTAGAAGACTATCGGTAGTAATCTGAAAATGTTGAAACACATTAGGAATGAAATCGATTGAAGATTGCAAAAAAATTTGTTAATTTCAGAGACGTTTGAAAAATTTAAAATGGAACATTCTAAACCAGTAGCTACTCCTATGATAAAAGAAAGTACAAATATAGAGAAAAGGGATGGTCAAGCATTAAAACATTCCTTTTATAGAGAAGTTGTAAGTGCTTTAATGTACTTAATGATAGGCACAAGACTAGATTTAGCCTATTGTGTTGATGTTTTATCCCTTCGTTTCGAAAAACTTTCTACAGAAGACTCGATGACAGTGAAACGAGTATTTAGATGCACTACTGGTTAATGTGATAAAGGTATTGTATCTAAACAAAAATACAAACCAGGATTAACGGAGTGTTATAGTGATGCAGATTTTGGAGGATGCGGAAAGCGAGGAAGATCAACTAGAGGTATTGTGATTTTGTACAGTGGTAGTGCTATATCATGATATAGCCAAAGGCAGTCAGTAATTGCAACTTCTACAACTGAAGCTGAAATAATAGCTGCAAATGAATGCGGCAGAGGAATAATTTGGCTGAAGCGACAGTTTTCTGGCGTTACAATTTAGATGGAATACCAGCCCTACAAGTTGATAACACAGCTGCAATTAGATTGGCGCAAAACAAAGAATTTCACCGTCGTATCAAGCATATGAGCATCAAACATTTTTTATGAGAGAAAAGGAATTAAGAAAGGAATACTAGTGCAGCAAGTATCAACAGAGGATCAGATTGTTGATGGGATGAAGAAACCTCTGTTTTATTTTATGATCGTTTATGCTTCAGAGAAATGAAGAAACGAAGTTAAAATAAAGATGAATGTATTTACATGATGCTATACCATTAGCGGCCATTAATCATAATGATGCCATCATAGGAATACAAACTTTATATGCAATATAAACAAGATATTACACCTCCCCCTTCAGTTACAAATCATGTCTGTCGGGAGATCGCGCTGTCCGACCACTTCTTGTTTTATAAAAGTGCTGAGGAGGCCTCATGCACTAAATGTTGAAGGAGTTGTTGGAGAAGAGTTGGATAGGCTTGGAGATCCTGGCATATCATCTAGAAATGGCACAGGCAGGGCCGTACCGAGGTGATCCTGCGCCCTTGGCGGAACTGGCAAAGCTGCACCCCCCGCCCCTTACGTGACACTTTTTCATTAATTTTTCATCCCTTCTATAAAACCTCTACCCGGAAAAAACTACATTCCTGCAAATATTTTTATACACAAATTTAGCATATTTTATGATTTATTAAATAGGTTTAATAAAAATTACATATTCTTAAAGAATACTTTAATGAACTATATTCATGAAAAATACTGTACACAACAAAATAAAAGTATCATCAAATAAATTACAAAATGCACATATTTTCTAAAAGACAGAAAAGAGAACAAAATCTATAATTTTATTGTTTATTGTAGCTATTAAACATTGCCTTTTGTGTGATGCATAATAAAGAAGAGAACTTATTTGTTTCGCACTATTAATAGTGTATAGTACATAAATTACTAATCTTTATATATAAAAGGCAAATACCATGACTCACTCACTCATCACGAAATCTCCCAAACCACTGAGACTAAAAACTTGAAATTTTGCAGGCGATTGCTTCTTCGGTAGTAGGTTCTCATTAAGAAAGGATTTTTCGAAATTTTAATTAGAATTTAAATTATTTAAAAATTGCTTTAAATTTTCACGTTTTTCTGGAATAACTTCGGATCCTACTATCGCAAAAAAAAAAACCATTTTTACATCATCTTAAAGATAAAAAAATTGGCTTTTCAATGACACCTATCTTATTTCCATGCAACAGTTTGTTCAATTTTAATTAATGTTTCAAAATGTTTTAAAACATGAATCGCAACAATGTTTTTAATGTTGTAAATAAAATTCAAACCATCTCATTATTTCAGCAAATCTTTTATTGACGCGCTTTTGCAATTGTTACGGTTGTGATAGTATAAAGTGTTTTCTTGGGAAATTAACTCCAAAGCAGAATTTTCACTTTAGTATTCACTGCATTTCTGAAATATTTTATAGACACCTGCTTCAAAGTAATATTTTTATAAAGCGTGGCAACTGATATTTGATTTCAGGTTTGTTTGTTTTGATTCTGTGTGAGGTAAACTGAAAGGAGTTTCGCCCTTTCTTCAAGCATTTAATCTCATGCTTTCCTGCCATTTTAAAATTATGAGGCATGAATTATAGGTAATTTTTTGTTAAAATTTTGGTTAGGATTATGAGTACAGTATTGCCGCCAAACTTGAATTTCCTCAAGTGATAACTCATCAAATTTGATATTAGAAACTAGAAATTACAGCCTAAAACTAGGAATTACAAAAAGGCAATAGTGTTCGGGAAAACTAATTTTTAAATTTTATTGTCTACCTCCTATACTCCCGGGACTTTTAGATTTCTATGAATTTTTTGCAGCCTCATTTTTTGTACCCACTGGCTCACACGGGCCTCAAGCATGTTCGGCTTTCACTACCATATTCAGCGGTAATCATTCTACCGATGAGTGATAGATGAATTGAGTGAAAGCTATTTGAAACTCAGTTTGTAAGTTTCGTTAGCTGCGATGCATCATATAGAATTATACCACTGGCATTTTAAAATTTACGTCTTTAAATATTTTACTATCTGTCAAATACAATAAAATATTCTTTTTTTTTGTTCATCTTTGCTGAGTTATCGTGGCTGAAACTGCGACGGTTAACGCAATAATTAATATAAAATTCAAAAATAAAAACCAATTTAAACGGGCGAACCAGCTGGTCGCCGAAAGGCGGCTAGTTAGAAATAAAAGAAAAAAGAGATGAAATTAAGAGTTGAGTATATATGAGCTAAATTCAAATTTTATTAATATCAAATGACTTTTTCTAGATCAGAGATTCCCACCCTGGGTACGCGCACCCTCAGGTGTTAGTTAGGGGTACTCTAAAGTGATTTTGGTAATGGCCGAAAACACAAAATGTAAGAATATTCTAGAATTTCATTTCATCAGGTTCGTTTGAAAAAAGAAAATGGTATGAGTTCGAAAGCCTATTTACGGAGTTAGAAAAACTAGAAAGTACATTAATATCTAGTAATTGAGTAATTGTTAATTTTCGTCATGACTGACCGCCACGACATCATGAGCAATGTGGTCCCCACATAATAGCCCCCATTGCGAGCGGCACATGTGACGATCCTCCATTTTACCGGGATACGACCCTCATCGGAGATGGGACCTAAAAGCAGCACCACTATTACTGTATCCACCAAGGGAGCGAGAACCTGCTTACTTATACGGCAGCTTCTCATCCGCAAACTTCGCAATGCTGGGATCATTTGATTAAATATGCGATTATATAAAAATAAGGAAATTAGTGATAATGTGATTAAATAAGAGAATTAGTTTGTCATTTTAAAATTGAAAAGTATTGTAGCAAATCGTACATTTTTTAATTTCTTTAAATTAAAGAAAAAATTGTACAGTAAATTGGTGTCATTAAAAAGATATTTTTGAATTTTAAAATGACGTTAAAAATCATTTTTTAGATAATATATTTGAAAAATACGGCGAAAAGACAGCAAAAATCAAAGCAGCTTACCTACTTTTTTATTAACTGAAATTTTAATTTTCTTTTGAGCTTTGAAAAGTTGATATTGATTCTATTCTTGTTTTGAAGAGCATATGCTCCAAATTTCATCAATATCAAGCAAAAATGTCGATTTTTTAAAAAAGACATATAACATTCATCTTTGTATACATTATTGGAAAGTAAAATTTTATGGTTAAATCGGTTACAATTATCAAGACAAGTAAGATCAAGAAGATCATGAATTTGGTGTAGAATAGTTGCATTAGATTTTTTTATACAATAAACTCTAACACGAAATACTATAAAGTTAATTTTATGTTTTGCTTGTAATCATGCTTTTGTATGCATACTAAATATATTATATAGCGCATATATTTTACTAAATAGCGCATGTATGCATAGGTGACTGTCTGTTGGTGTTCTACAAGACAGACCGTTGATCCTCGAGTTTCCAAATTTGGTACAAACCTACTATGAATGGTGGCAAAGTACACCTCAGTGAGTTTTTTAAAACTTTAATTAATTAAAACCTAAGAAATATTTTTTTGGGGAGGGGGAAGTTCAGCGATAATAACCGGAAATATTATCATTTAAAAATAATTTCTACACTGTCTTATATCTCAAAAAAATTATCTTTCAAATGATAACAGTCTAATTGTCGTGTAATTTTTTCTTAAATTTGACATTTTTTAAAAAAAATATTTTTATGTATAATTTACAACATTGGCGGATTGAAAGTCAAACAAATTTCACTGATTCATCAAATCTTTAGTTTAATATTTCTCTTAATGTTTAATTTAATGTTTCTCTTATGTTGAAAAACGTGATATAAAAATTTATTTTGATTATTACAATATAAAACTTTCTTTTGTTGTAGTGAAATGCTGCCATTTTCGTTGCTTTTCCAGTTTTTTTAGTCTAATTTTTTGTTAATTCTTTGCTAATTGAAATAAATTTATTTTTTAATAGATTTACTATATTATTTTGATAGATTTCCTTTTTAGCTATGATCTAAAATTCATTTTTTCACTTATGGCAGAAAATCTTCAATGGAAACCATACCATCAATTTATTTGTAATAATTTGGCAAAACATTCAAGTTATAGTTAATAAATTAAGTGTAATAAATTTATTCAAATCTGAATTATGCATTATCGAAATAAAAATTAATTTTAATTTCGTTTAATGATATTAAAGAGCCATTCTGCCTAAGACTTTTTTAACAACTGAAAGTAACAATCAAAATCATTAATTTTATTAAATGCAAAACATATTGCCTTAAAATTTAGTTAAAATTTGATTGCGAAAAATTATATCAGTTGATGTTTTTAAAATTGGTTGGCATAAATAATATATAATTAATAAAATGGGCGAATCATCTGGCAGTAGAAGGCAGCTTGTATTTAATACAACAAAAGCAATTTAAAAATACAGAAATAATTTGAGCTCGCCTCTTTAAAAATAATTTATCTCCTTAGAAAAGAACGAAAATGTCCAAGTATTTCTTTATGCGCCCACTCTGATGAAACAAAAACAGAAATGCAACATTTCCTTCGTATTACTTGCCACTAAAGAAACATCAAAGGACCACTCGTCCAACAAGGACGAGGCCGCTTTATCATTTCTACAATATAGAAAACAAGATAAAATAAGACCTCCCCAACCTGAAACACAGAACTCTAAGAAAAAGCGCGATTCCCTTCTTCCTTTAAGCTTTTAATAGTCAAATTACGTGAATGTTCCCCCCCCCCCTCTTATCAGCGTCTTATGGGTTCGAAGAAGAATCTTAAGGCAGACGAGTTCCCTTGTCCATCTATTTTACGACTGTAAAATGAGATGCAAAAAAGAAGAAAAAGCATGTTGTTTTGCCATCTCTAAGCAAGAACCACACCCATGGTCAAAGCAAGGCCCTTTTTTCCTTCGGCAGCAAGAAACTCAAAGTTCCAAGAAAAGGCGCAGGCCATTTCTCTTTGTAAGGGGGTCACAACCAGACAAGTTATCAACGTGACCACTGGACAAAACAAATAGTCACTCCCGTCATGTTTAGTGAGCCACTGAAGACTTATTCTCATTTTTTTGCACAGCAGATCGTACGAATCTAACTCTTAAACTAAGTTTTTTAAATTGTCATTTTTGCGCCCCCGTTCTGCCTGCGCCATTGGCGGGGGCCAACCTCGCCACCCCCTCGGTACGGCCCTGGGCACAGGTGAGGAGTGTCTTTGGAAATCTGGCAGTTCTCTCGTTGTATCATCTTGATCATATTCCAAATATCCAGAAAATGGGTGAAGATGGAAACGGTTGCGTCGGATGATACCTCTACGAGTTTCTACCATGTAGAATCGAGGAGCAGCATGCTTTGCTATTATCCTCCCATAGAATCTTTGGTTAGCAATCGAGACGACTTCTCCAGGTTCAAGTTCTTCGTGGTTTTTAACTCGATTATGCTCGTCATAATATTTCTTTTGTTTGACACCATATTTGATCTCTTTTTAACTTTTAAATCCCTCTGTATCTTTTAAACTATCGATGCTATGAAAACAAAGTAGGACTTTTTTTGTAGGAAATTGCATGTAGTTTAATTTTGGAATTGAGTGTTTTTTTTAATAGAACCCATAGTTTTTGAGATATTTAAGAAAAACTGAATACGCCCCCTTTAAACTCCCCCCTGTACCCGTCGCGCATCCGCCAACGGCGGGGACTTTTAGTATGTCGTTTAGGATACTACCCCGAACAACTGTGCCAAATTTCAAAACTACACCATGTTTTTTTTCTAATCGTCGATTTTTGGTCTTCGTTGACTGGACTATTGTTTTTTAGAATTTTGTTTGAATGTGTGATAATTTACTGGCATTTCTGTGTGTATCTCATAAAAACCGAAATTTTTATTCCTATTAGTTGAGATTTCACAGGGTAATTGCAGATAAACGGCGCTGCAGTTAGACAGCACCATACTTGCACATTTTGTTCCATTTTGAATATAAAAGTGTCATAGAACATAATTTTACTTTTAAATATATATATATAAGGAGAGATCTAATACTAACTATATTCTCAACAATAATACATTCTTTTGAAGGGAAAAAAAATGACTAAATTTATTAAAAAAACAGAATTTGGTTGTGCGTTTTGCAATCCCCAACGGTACATTTGTATTAGGTGGTAATAGAGAGTCATTTTCTTTATAACAAGAACAGCACTAAAAGACTAAGTCCAACTGGGCAATTGCATTTAAAGAAAGTGATGCGATATAAAGTTACCACTTTATATAAAATGTAAAATCTTATATAAAAATTACTTTATATCGTCTCCATTAACCAATTTGTCATCATTCCTTATCATACGGCCGTTGTTCCTTACCCTGGCCAAATTTTTTTATTTATGCTTATTTTTTATAATTTTTAACTTATTTTTCGAAGTTCTAATTTTGTTTTCGTGTATTCTATCAGAATTAGCTGCATATGCGCCTTTCTGTATAATGCAAAAGAATTTTAATTAATTTTTAATTCAAGTTCTATTAATATTTAATTTAATTTTCGTTAATTTTATCAATTATAACTGTTACCCTGGCCATAGCATACAACATTTTGCCTATACTTTCAAAGTTTTTCTGTGCATTCTTGTTTTTGAATTCTGGTCTGATGCTTCTGTCATATCATGTTATTTTTCTGCCTCAACATTTAGTCGGTATCCTAGAAGATGGCTAAAGTTTTAGTGCCAATCCAAAGACGAGTTGGTGTCTGTGAGTACCTGAATAGTAGAAGACTCTATCGACAGTATTCCAAAAATGTTGAAAAAAAATATAGAAATGAAATAGATTGAGTATTGTAAAAAAATTGTTAATTTCAGAGACATTTGTTAGAAGAATGTTGGAGTTTCATTTCCCCCTTGTCAGCTGTCACATTCTCCAAAAATATTTAATTAATTGACTTCATTTCGATATATAACGTATTTTGAATCTAAAAATTGATTTAAAAAAACCTGCCATACTACTTTTTTTAAATGTAGTATGTCATCCCGTTGAATGATTTAGCTCTGTGGGCATTCTTATGTCTGAACTATAGATGACACTGCAGGAAAGCCAGATGGTGTTGATGTTTGGATAGATAACTCTCAATGCAGTTTTTCGGAACATTTGTAATGGCATGGTGTAGAATGAATCCCCCATTGCGTACTATCTAAAAATCAGTGTGGGGAAGGTGTTTCAAAAAGTCGATTAAATGTTGTTAGGAATTTATTTTTAATTTCTGTTTTTTAAAGTAATCAATTTTGAGAAAAAATTGCATTTTTTTTACTACAAAATTAACAATTTATTAGGAAAATCTTTTTACTCCTGAATGGAACAAAATGCGTCTGCGAGTGGAAAATACAGTTTTAGCATATCTTGATGAGTTTGTTACCATAGTTATATAGATTCCATCTAGAACATCAAGTACATGTAAGGGTGATATCACCTTTTTAATGTAGATGGCGCCCCAGTCTAAAAAGTGTGCAATATTAAGAGTTGTCATTAGTGTTCTATTCCTCTGTGTCCCCTTCTCTGAGGCTTGGGACATGAATTCTCCTGTCTCTTAAGTTCTATTAGTCTTACCGAAGATATTTTGCTTTATATATAACAAAGAAAACGAATTTAAAATTTAGTTAAGAAGTTTTATTATATGATTATGTTTGCATCCTATTATATTTTGTAGAATTTTTTCTTTTCATCATTTCTCTAAAAATGTGTATAAATATTCTTGTTTCGCTGTAAATAATTAACTTTATTAATCGATTCGTGGGGAAGTTATGGCCGTGACCTAGTTCCATGGGATATTCAAGGCTTCTAATTCAGTTAACATTCTAATAAGAAAATCACTATATTGTGTTCATGAGAAGATGTTTGAAATTATCTTTTCCTTTTACAATTTTCAATAGTTTTTAAGATTGTGCTATAAAATATCACCTTTCATTAAAACATTTCTGGGTCTACAAATAATATTGTCGACTGATAATACCTTAAAAATACTATAATTACAGTTTCAAATGAAGTACTGAAAATTTAATTTCAGGAGAAAGTAGAGTTTCAAGCGTTTATTTGGCTGCATTTTTAAGTCTCATTTATTATTAGATTCACCCTGATACATGTTTATGAAAATTGAAATATTTTGAATAAGAGTTGTTTGGTATTCAAACATTAGATTAAGTAGGATGATACTTTCCTTCCCAATAAAATATTTATTTTGGACTTATACAACAAACAGACGTTTTCTTTAAATGAACAGATTATTTACAAACTATTTACAACGAAATATTCAAGTTGGCAATATTGAATTCGATTTTCATTTCTAGCAACGGCCTTGAATTTTTCATGTTGCTTGGTAACGTTCATAAAACAAAACAAAAAAAACCCCATCTAGTCCTGCCATAATATTTCAACTTTTCATTTCATATATTTGAGTGCCAAATGACTCTCTTGATTTTATTAATTTCTTTTTAAAGTAGATTAAATTTTTATGACGTTATTTTATTTTAAATATTCTAACGAATAATTAAAACTTAGAATGGCTGAAAGGAAAAAAGTGCCCCTGAAATGTCATCTTTCAAACTGTTTTTTTTTTACTTTCCCTCATTGAATTTTCTCTTGAAAACTGTCCTTCTGTAAGCAATGACTCTGGGAACGCTTCCATCGGGACATATCTGATATGAATAGACGCAACCAAGAGAAATGGAGCCCGTCAATGTTATCAGTCACTGCTGGAATGTCACTCATACAATTCATGAAAAAAGGGCTGTGCGAGACGCCATACTAATGCCCAGATTATAATTTGCCATTGTGTTTTTAACCGGTGCATTGAATTTTTCGCAATTACTTGGATGGTATAGCTCAGGGATAGGGAACATGCGGGCTTAAGGGCTCAAATAGGCTTCTTGAATTTCTTATGCGGCCTTACCAGCTGTTTACAATTTTCATTGAAATCTATAATTGTCCTTAATATAATAATCAATACTGAAAAACAACACTGAAGATTCTGCTCTTGCGGTCTTATGACTAATTGCTGAAATTTAACGAGGCATTTCAGTGCAATAATGCTCCCCACCCCTGGTATAGTTATTGTTGCAGCTGTTTTTCACAGCAGGAACTCCACCACTCCTGGCAAGCAAGGCTTCAGGAAGAAAATTCACTGCACCAGGCAGAGATGACAACCATCTACGAAGCAGTCAGATGCGCAGTGGACCTTCAAAGCGACATCAACATTTGGAGTGATAGCCAATCCAGCCTGAAAGCAATAGCCAACTGAAACACAACGAACAAAATAGCCAGAGAAATTCAAACTCTTCTGCTTAACAATATTAATATCAGGCTGGGTTGGATTAGAGCACATGTCGGACACGCGAAAAATGAAAGGTTTGACTTCTTTGCCAAGACTGCTATCACAACAGCAGGAATCTCCACCCATCATGCCCTTCTTCCGAGATGCAGCGTGAAAAGTAAGAAAGTTAGCTCACGGAATGGGTCATGAAGGAATGGCTAGAGAAGAGGGATCTGAATGATGTAGGCAGGACAACCTATGAAGTCTTTCCAAAGGTTTCACTAAAACCAGCAGGCTGGCCAAGAGAACCGTCTTCGTCTCAGGACATGGGCCATTCTCTGTCTGTATGAAAAGAATAGCAAAGCATACGGAAGAGAATTGTGCATGTGGATATTTAGTAAATCAGTTGCACTATGCTACAGAATGTCACCTCACCTAGTCTTTCCATTTCACGAAACCTGCAGAAGTACACAGAGCAACCTCTATGAAAGCAGTTGCTGGGAACAAACTATCTCGCAATAAGATAGTTCAGCTTGTGAGGTTCCTGGCGGATAACGACGCCCTTATAAGATAAGTCTTCCATGCCTCCGCTTTCTCCTTTAAGCAAGCTAGACCCCTCTTGCCCGTCGCCCCTATGGTCAGAAGGCCGTAACAACAATGTTCGTGAATCCCCCATGCTTCCACCATTCTAACGTATTAGTTATGCAGGTGTTGAACTATGTTTGACTCTGCACTGTGATAAGACCTTTTTCTTTAAAGGATCATGAACTTTCCTTTACCGCAAGAGACTATCAATGAACGCTATTTCTAGGTCCAGACGCACATTTTGACTAAACCACACAATAATGTCATTAATGTTTGTCTTTTTCTTCTTTATTATTTTTTCTCCCCTTTTTTCTCTGTGTTTCTATAAGTTTTCCATGTTCCGAGCTTTCAATTCAGTAATGAAGCAAGTAATTTTTGGGGCCCATGGCCACCGAAGGCGCCTGATCCGGGCAATGGTGCGTTGGTGATGCTGGATAATTTCAGTTCTGGGAATTAGATGATCTGCTCTTGGAGGCAAAGGGTGTGTGGGTGGAAGTCCATCTGGATTTTGTGGGGTTGTTGCTGGAGCACTGCAAGAACTGGTGCATGTGAAGAGTAGTTACTGCTGTGCAGAGAACTCAGATATTTGGATGTGACATTATACAGTTAACTGCTCTGATAGGGAAGTGACATGCCGTTTGGAACACACACATATAACGATGAGGAGATTTACGAAGCGCATGGCTTCAAAAATGGGCCTCCATCTTCGAACCTGATTATTGGAAACAATTGGCCAAACGATGTTGAGTTGAACTTGATTTGTGGATCGAAGGATCCATTCCAGATGATAAAGTCCTCCGCCTCACTAAGGTGACAAACTGTGTGGTGCTCATACCTGGCAAAGCTATCCGGGCAGGATGCTATCAAAGCTATCCGAGCTATCAAAGCTATCCGAGAAGGATGGGGGTAGGATCTGTCACCGCATGATGTTTAGTTGCCCATAAGTGCATTGATCACTATGAGCGCTTTTTCTTGCTTGGGTTTAGCTTGTTTGCACAGTCTAGCCGCTTCTAGCAGGGTAGAGAATTCTTGTAGCAGTATTTTTACCTCTTTCAGTGCTTGCAAGGATTTTTTTTAAATCAGTTAAGTCCATGATTAGGTTTGTCTTCTCTCTCGTTTCCTTTCTTCCTGCTTGCTCTGTTTTCTCCGTCTTTTCAGTTGCCGCTTGCGTGCAGCTTTTTTCAGGCTGTCTGATCGAAGATTTTTAACGATTGATAAAGCTTTACAACCTTTCCATGCTGCTAGGTGACCTAATTCACCGCAATTCACGCATTTTGGTTCTGGTAACTTTTCTTTTATGCTGCAATCCCGGGTGGTATGCTCTCCTCCACATTTGATATACTTTGGTCGTAAGTGGCAATTCCTGGTTGCATGATAGTATCCAGAGCAGTTGTAGCAGATTGTTGCTTTTGTTTTTCTTCTGTACGTTTCTAGTTTTGTCTTGAAGTACCACAAGTCTCTTTCGTTGTAGATATTCATGTATTTCCTATTTTCTTTATTTCCAACAGGAACATTGAGAGGAGCTTTTTCAGTCTGTAATTTTTCATCTGAGATATTTTATTTACTACATAGCTTTAGTTTGCTAATTCATCAACTATGTCTTGGGTGTCCGTTTCTTCAGATAGTCCATTAATTACTACTTTGATTGGTCTGTCTTCTGAAGATTCGTTTAAGAGGTATTCGGCTTTCTTGTTGTTGAGGTGGGCCACATTCTTCGGAAGTAGGTTTGATGTTTATGTATCCATATATCCATCAATTTTCAGTTCCTGGAAATTTTTAGGCTGTCTCTTTCAGGATATGTTTGTGGTTTTCATGAGGGTCCAGACTTATGGTTGCTAGGTAGGATTTTTCCTTGGATTTTTTTCTTCTGCAAGATGTTGCTATTTATTTTCAGTTTCGATGGGTAGCATCCCGTCTTCCATTCTCAGGACTTTTGCTGGTTTTCTGAGAGGTACTGACTGGAATTGATTGCATAGAATTATATAAAACTTTATATTATTTTGGGCCCACTTTCATCTGAATATTTTATTCAAAATGCAAAAAATAATGTTTATAATTTAGTTATTTTGACAAGTTTACCAAAACAAGTTGGCAAAAAAAAGAAGCTTCTATCGGACAAGTAAGTACATTAACACAATTTACAATGATTTACAATTCTGAATAAGATTTATGAGTCCTGTTGCCTATGAAAATGTTTTTCAATAACTGATTGATGATTCACATGTATGCAGCATTGGTGAATGAAATATATAAAATAAGCTGTATAGATCAAAAGAAATTTTAAATCATTAAATGATGTAAAGCATAAATGTCAAAGGAAATTAATATGAATTGATTTCGCTGTATCATTCAACTATATACAGAGGAATATATACACTTATAAGAATGTTTATTATGCATTCAAATTTCTTTATGAAAATTTCCAATTTCGCTTATTATAAACACCAATGCTAGGCAATTTTTTCCATTGAAATAAATACTCGATAAATTCTATAAGGAAACAATAAAAGGAATAACTTCGTAGTATATTTAATAAAAAAGATAACTTTATAAGCTTACAAACATATCACCGAACAAAGCATTTGTTAAACACAAATACAGTTTTCTGAATGCAGAACAGAGTATTAAATACTGCCTAAAACAACTCTTATTCTGATATTTTTTGACACAACTCAAAAACACATCTCTACACTGATAACTATTAACCAGGATATGTTTTTCAAATATTACATCCTGAAAAATGGTTGATCATGGTGTTATTTCATATATTATTAGAAACTTTATATTATTTTGGGACAACTTGTGTCTGAATACCATAAATATACGGCAGCCGCTTTAAACCAACATCTAGCGAAACTGGGCGACTGGTTCCTCAAATGGAAAATTGCCTTAACGTTAATAAAACAGAAGCAGTATATTTCGCCAAGGGTAGAAGAAAACACAAACCAATAGTTAAAATTAAAAACCAAACGATCACCTGGTCTCAGCAAGCCAAATATCTTGGCGTAATACTAGACGAAAAATTAACCTGGAAAAATCATATTACAACAATAAAAACTAAATTTCATGCAGCCTCAAGAAAAATTTCGCTCTAATAGCACGAGATTCGGAAATGAATAGGAAATACAAATTGCTTGTCTATACTGCGATCTTACGTCCGATAATAACTTACGGATGCCCCATCTGGGAGGCAGCAGCCAAATCAAATATCAGAATGCTTGAAATTCTAGAAAATAATATAATCCGTCTAATATGCAATGCTGGATGGTATATGCGAAATGAAGATATAAGAAATGCAATTAAGCAAATCTCTTTAAAGGAATTTATCAAAAATGTCTCAACAAAATTCTATCATAATCTTGACAAAATTGATAATGAAGCCATTCAGAAACTTGAAAATTATTCCCCCGATCCGAAAAGTGAAAGACGCCGGAAGATTCTGTTATAATTGTAATTATAATTGATTACAATTAAAATTAGCTATCCTTGCTACCTGTTTCTGACCCTTGAACCCCGCCCCATTCTTCCCCCAAAAATTTTAACATCCTGAAGAGCAGTTTTAAACGACGTGTCACTTCCCTATCAGAGCAGTTAACGAAAAATTAACACATCTAAAAATATGAGTTCTCTCAACAGCAGCAGCTACTCTTTACAGGCGCCAGTTCTTACAGTGCTCCAGAAACAATCCCGCAAGATCCAGACAGACTTCCACCCACACAACCTTTGCCTCCAACAACAGCAGTAGATCATCTAATTCCCAGAACTTAAATTATCCAGCATCACCAGTTTTATATTACCGGGGATTATGCCACCTTTGGGAGACCTGGGCCCCAAAAATTACTTGCTTCATTGCAAAACAACTGAATAGTACAACACAGCAAATTTAATAAGTAAGGAAGAGGTATTTATTTGTTATATAGAGTGGCCAAGATGGAATAATGTTAGAGAATGCAGTTTTGTTAGCAAAGTTTGATAACATAATATAAAACTTCTTGTCATCAAATAAGCCATAACTAAACACAGCTTTAAAATATAAAAATATGCGCATTTTAAATTTATCCGAACAATCATTTATTTGCATTCTTGTAGTAAAAATGTTATAGGAAATAAAACACTATGCATTACAATACATTTAATAAACAGGGATCAATATTTTAAACTTGGAAATACACTGCAGAAAAAAGCTTCATTAAATATAAAGTCAATTTTCTGAATGCATCACCAGGTACAGTAAAGACATTATACTTTTAGTTAATATGTGTATTTGAATTTACCTGAACAATAAGCAGTTTGCATTCTAAAAAGGACAGCAATCCAGGATAGATATTAATAACATGAATTACATTTTGAAACAAAATTGAGCTGCAAGAAGTTATTATTCTTCACTCATCATATAAAAAGTTACATTATTAGTTAGGCTGAACACCAAAATATTCCTCAGATTGATTTTTCTCCAAAAAAAGTACTCTTACAAGCAATGAAAAAATCCAAAACATTGAGGCAGAACGATTTTTCATTCTACTGGCACATACGCACAAACTCGGATCTTGGAAACTCGCCAATTTTCTAAGATAAAAAAACGGGGGGGGGGGGCGGCGCCGACAATGCTTTCTTTTGACGTGGAGAATAAGAAACCCGAGTGCTGACACCGGAGTCAGTGCCAACACGCGTTGGTGAATAGCGCTGTACATGTTTGAACCAAGATTAATGACTCTTTGTTTAAAAATATGACTTTTGTAAGAGTTTGTATTGAAAACTTTACTAAGTTAATTATTTGCATTTTTTTCTTTTAACAAGGGATTTATTCAAAATAAAAAAAAATGCTAAAAGAAAAAATAATTGTTTTAAGTAAGAATATGTAATTTTTTTGGCAACAGCTGTCCCTGTATTGTATTGCTTTCTTCTCTAGTATTAGCAGTCAAACCATGTTTTTGAATTATTAAAAGTAACTTTTCTGAGTTTAAACCAAATGCTTCAGTTTTTTCCTATTCAAATTGAATTGAACTGTAAGTTTTAATAATAAACAGAAAATTAATTTGGAGAAACAGTAAGAATGCATGTGCCCATCGTAGTTTCATCCGTTTCAAGGAAATGTAAGGTACCAAGATACGTTAGCATATCGCCTTCGCCGAGTTCCGATCAGTGACATCTAGTGATGGAAAATCGACTTACAAAAGCCTTTCCTAATCGAATCCTTACATCGACCTAAAACAGCCTTTTAACGACAAATGGTTGCTGAAAATGCAGGAAACAACTATACGTTTGTTGTTTTCTAAAATTTTGTTTGAATGTGTGATAAGTTACTAGCATTTCTGTGTGAATCTCATAAAAACCGAAATTTTCATTTCTATTAGTTGAGATTTCACTGGGTAATTGCAGAAAAATTGCTTTGCAGTCAGACAGCACCATATTTGCACATTTGGTACTATTTTAATGATAAAAGTGTCATAAAACATAATTTTGCTTATTTCTCAAAAATTCTATATATACATATATAAGGACAGTTCTAATACTAGATTCGCAATAATAATCCATTCTTTTGAAGGAATTGACGACTAAATTTATTAAAAACGGTACATCGATATTAGGTGGTAATAGAGAGTCATTTTCTTTATAACAAGAACAGCACTAAAAGACTAAGTCCAACTGGCCAATTGCATTCAAAGGAGATGCGATTAAAAAATACCACTTTATATAAAAATTAAAATATTATATAAAAATTACTTTATTTTATTAATAAATTTCGGTTAGGACTCAATTTTTAACGGCCGGTGTTTCTTACTCTGGCCAAAGTATACAACATTTCGCATATAAATTCAAAGTTTCTCTGCGCATTCTGGTTTTCTTATTCTTTTCTCATACTTTTGTCATGTCATGTTATTTTTCTCGGAGGATGTCTCAACATAGGGCAGTTATTGTAGACGATGGCTAATATTTTAGTGCCAATCCAAAGACGAGTTGGTGTCTGTGAGTACCTGAATAGTAGATGACTCTATTGTTAGTAAACCAAAAATGCTGAAAAACATTAGGAAATAGCTTGAGGATTGTAAAAAAAAATTGTTAATTTCAGAGACATTTGTTAGAGGAGAGGAGTTTGGAGTTTTTTTTTCAATTCCCCCTTGTCAGCGGTCTCATTCCCCTTAATTGACTTCATTCCGATAAATAAACTATTTTTAATCTAAAAATTAATGAAAAAAAACCATCCATAGTATTTTTTAAAAAAATTTAGTATGTCATCCCGATGAATGATTTAGCTGTGTGGACTTGCTTGGGACTGAACTATAGATGACACTGCAGGTAGGCTAGATGGCGTTGATTTTTGGATAGATAACGCTGAATGCAGGGGAATTTTCTGGAACATTTGTCATGACATGTGTAGAATGAATCCGCCATTGCATAACTATCTAAAAATCAGTGCGGAGACGATTCTTCAAAAAGTCGATTAAATGTTGTTTTGAATTTATTTTTAATTTCCGTTTGTTAAAAAAAATCAATTTCGAGAAAAATGATTTCATAAATTGCATGGTTTGGACTACAAAATTAACAATTTATTAGGAAAAGCTTTTTGCTCCTGAATTGAATAAAACGCGTCTGCGAGTGGAAAATATAGTTTTAGCACCCCTTGTTGAGTTTGTTACCATAGCTATATAGATTCTATTTACAACATCATATAAGAGTAATATCACCTTTTGAATGTAGATGGCGCCCCAGTATAAGAGAAGTGCAATATTAAGATTTGTCATTAGTATTCAATTCCTCTGTTTCCCCTTCTTTGTGGCTTGGGACATTAAATTCTCCTCTCTCTTAAGTAATTACTCTCTTAAGTATGTGCCTACCTTCGGAATACTTTTTTTTGAAAAAAAGGAAATTTTTATTCAACACTTATGTTTTCAGTTATAATGGTGTATAAAACTGTCAATTCAAATGTCATTTTAACGAACAAATTTTTTATTTTCCCATTTTTGGTCAAAATTTAGTAAAAATTGACGTTTACGCCAAACTTCCTATAACAAATTCTAATGCATGTATTTCCCTTTTTCTTTCAATAATATATTTGGTATACATTTACCTGTGTTATGAAGCAGAATATTTAGAGTAACTCTTAAAGTTACTGAGATATACCAAAGTTTGTGTACGCAACAGCTTTTTACAAAAAAAAGAAAAAAACTATCACTTTTTCAAATAAAAACAGCTCTAAAATAAATAATTATGCACTTTAAGCTATATTTGATGTTCATAACATACCTAGAGATGTATAGAGCACTGTGATTAAATTTTATTTGAATATCTCAAAAACTTTTTAAGAAATGAGGTTTTTCGTAATCCAAAAAAATGAAAATGGCCATTTTCCAGGAAACGCAAATGAAGATTTTAAAGTCGCACAAAAAATTATATACATATTTTAACAACTTAAAATTCACAGTATTTGTAAGTTAAACCTTCTTTGACTTAAATTTAAATCAAAATTAATTAAAAATTAACTTTAAATTTTTCTCTTGATAATTTTGTTTTTGGTTCGACTTGTCGCTTCGATTTCTTAATTCTCTCAATATCAATTTCTATGTAGTTTTTTTAAATAATTTCTGGTTCAAGTTTGACATTAAGATGGTTAAATACAGTCATCAGCCTTATATCGCCTGAATTGAATAATTAAACTGCTATTTTACTACCTAATAACAGTGTTTGGAGTGAGCGAAATTTTCTTTAGGTAAAATATCCCGTAACTAGACAAACAGTTGCCAGATACGCCTAGAACAATAATAAAAAATAAATAAAACTTAATTCTATATTTAAAAAGTAAATTGTACATTCACATTGCCTAAGAGTAAAGAAATAGCTGTTTAGATGTGTTTTTTGCATTTCTATGGCTTAGTTTCGGTTTCGAAGATTTCACTTCTGGTTCATAATTTAGGCAATAACTTTGCTTCTAACTATCGAAGAAACTAAAGTAAGCCATTTTTGGAATCCTAAATGTATGGGCTTTAATACAAAGTAATAAAAAAAATTTCGAAAATTTTCATAAAAACGTCGATTTTAGGGTAGGCCTTAAGGGAAACGCAATTCATTGGGGCTGCAGGTTCCACAAATTGCGTGTCTTGATGCATGACAGATATGAGGGAGATGAATTTCACTTGTTGACATAACAATGAGGCTGATACAGTTTCCGTGGGAAAGATGGGTCTTGTTTCGTGCAACAGTAGTTGGTGGGGAAGAGTCAGCTGGAAGACAGGTAAGGAGCACAATGGAACGTTGTGGCAGGAGGAGAAGAGTGACAGGTTCACACTCGTTGATCAGTTGAAGGAGTATCTTTGCAGGTCAGACAGGTGAATCAGCAAGCAGGCACGGGGCATCATGAAGCTGTGGGCTGAAGGCAGGAACACAATGGTCATATGAAGGGTGTCAAGGTTGAAGTGGTTGCAGGTCTTATCTAGTTAGGTTTCAATAGGGATCTTCTGAGGTAAGGTGAAAATGAGAGAGAAGCCATAAAGCAGTGAATTGGAGTAACATAAACAAGAGGGATTTTTTTATTAAATTATTTATTATTTTTCATTTTATTATTTTCTTTAAATTAAATTAAAGTTAATGAACGAGATTAAAATCTACCAAAAGATTTATCCATGGAAGGAGTTTAGAGAGTGAGAGAGTATCTCGGCCGCTTTCTATTGCAGGGTTGGATCATAAATTGGGATTTTAGCAATGGAAGCATTACGTACTTTCAAGAGGTCAGCATAGAATTATCAGAGAGTTTTCGAATAAATTTGGTTAGAAAGGGTATTTTTAATGCAGTTCTAATTTCTTCGTTTCTACGATATCATCAAGCATTACCAATCATTCGTAGGGTCTTATTTTCCAGAGCCTGGATTTGGGTTAAGTTTGATTTGGAGGTACAGCCCCATATAGGGCTTGCTTAAGCTAGAATTGGGAGAAGATAAGCTAAATAAATCAGCACCTTATTGGCGATGGAGAGATTGGAATTTCTGCATATTAGCGAATATTGGGCGCGAAGGGTTTTATTAAATTTTTCTCTGGCATGATTAGCGTGAGATTTGAATGTGAGGTTTTTGTCTAAGACAACTCCGAGATATTTAACCTCATTTTCAACTGGAGAATCATAAATATTAATTTTTGGACAACCATTCTTTTGCTTAAAAAAAGGATAGCTTTCGTTATATCTACATTTATCTTTATTTTCCAACGAATGAGCCAGGCTTCAAATTTAGTGATGTAATTTTGGAGGGGGTGAGTGCTTGACTAGGCGTTTTTCCTTGTGCAAGTAGGGCCGTATCGTCAGCGTACATGCTGATTATAATATTCCTCTGTTGGGGGATGTCGTTCATATACAGAAGAAAAATTATGCGGGCTAAAATCTCCATCTGTGGTACGCCTGTAATAAGTTTTCTGCGAGAGGAATCAGTGCTCTTTAGAATTACAGTGAAGTATCTAGCTGAAAGTATCCAAAAGCTGCAGCAGTGACGCGACATGTGATCTCGTGTTCTTTAATGGTGCTGATCACACTGACGCGCCAGTGAACCGGTTACACAAGAACCGGTAACACGAGAACCAGTAACACGAGAACCGGTTCTCGTCGCGCGTGTACCATCTTTCCCCAATGAAGCAGCTCCGGTTTCGACAGCAAATCGTCACATACTCCCAATGCAACGTGTGACGGTGCTCACACGTGTTAATTTACGAAAGCATTTTCGCCTGACGGGGATGACAGCTCCAAACGCCGAATCTGCTTTTTGAAGTTAAATAAAAACTTATAAGTTTTTAGATGATTTAAAACATTTCTTTTCGATTAATTATATTTCGTTATGCTGATAGTATGAATTTTTACAAATAATTAAAGCGAATGTGTCTGTATTTGTACAGGATATCAAGTTAATTTTTTTCACCGTTTCGAGATAACTTTCGAAAATATTATTGAATTCGAATTTTAATGTAATATTTTATTTAAAACGATAATTATAATACATTTTATTTGGTAATAATGCCTAATTAAACTGATTTATTATAAAGTCTTAGTTATATTTTATTTTCTTATAAATATCTTTAACAGGCGTATTGCGAAGAATTGCTTTTGCTAAAATTTGTATCTGCGATAATATAAGGGGACGTTTTTTTTCTCAAGGAAATAGTCTTATCATCGACACTCGCTTTATATTCAGATTTTCACTGATACATTAATTAAACTGGTCGCTGATTCATTAAATGCATCAAGTTTTCTTCTACATTTAATTTTTTTGACATTAAGGAAGTTGCAAACACTTTAATTCGCTTTTTCTTAGGTTAAATTCCAAGTGATAAAAAGTTAATTATGCCGTTCTGAAAATAAATGAATAAGATACCAAAAAATTCAATTATTTGTTTTTCGTTAAAATTATTTCTCCCCCAAAGTGCCGTAAACAATGTCCAGCTTGTCCAAATTCGGCAACTCCATTCTAATCATTTCAATGATGTGAATTTCAAAGCTGTGAAATATTTTCCTTAATTTTAACAATTAAGGAAAAGATAAGATATTTTTATTTATACTTCGCAAAAAAAGCAGATAATATTTTTTAACTAACCGGCGGAAAATTATTAACGTTTTAGGTCAGTTGAACAATGTTTAGCATATATCTTTTAATTATAACTTTTTCAGTTCATGTTCAAATTTTATTATTTTTCGAATTTACCTGAAAAATGTGACTTGAGAATCGTAAATAAAAATATATTGAAAAACAATTGATCTCCATTCCTAGCCTTTGTAAAATGTGAAAATGCTTTCTTTTAAAGCGATTTTTTTTTCTGTACAAAATAACACATGTAATGATCATTATGAATCGTTAAAAAATAACTCAAAATGGAATTTTTATCAAAATAAAATTATTTTAAATTCAATTACATGCCTACCATTTATAAGGATAAGCAGAATATTCATAGGATATTCTATAATTTGTGATAATATTAGATGAAACACAGGAAAACAAAAAAATTAAATACTAATGTATGTTATCCTGAATTCAATTGAGAATTTTCTGAAACAGTTCCATACATTATAATTTGTGAATTTTTTATTCATTACATGCAATGAATTCTTTCGTCGATGGGAGTTCTTCAAATAAATCACCATTTTTGGGCGAATGTGGCTACGAAAGCCGATTCGCTAAACGCCCCGTGTGAACACCACCGACATCTCGTTCACCTGCTATGTCTGCAAACCAAACTTCTTCACCGGTAAGTTAATTTACTATCGTTATTAAATAAGTCTTATGTATATGAGTAATTATAGGCAATAAATCCATTTACGTTTCGAACTCGGAAGGAATTCGCGTATCCGCAGTCGGACTCAAATCCGACACATCACTAAACGCCACGCTGCAGCGACGATTCGTTAAACACTCCGTTTGCAAAGTTCTCTACCGTCAATTTAATTTACTGGCGCAGTTAAATAAATTTAATGTATAGAGAAGTAATTTATGCGAAAAACATAAAATTTTATATTAAAATTTAGTTTTTAAAAATACTGGTAAATTTTATTTAAAGGTGCTTAATATTTCATTTGGGTACAACCCTCGCCAAAATGGCGCCAAATTATCGAAAACTCGCCAAACGTCAGTCATGTTACAGCCCGCTCTTGGGTTACCACATTTTGCAATTTATCGCCAAAAAAAATCAAGTTTTTTTCCCGCTGTACCGTTATAACTTGTGGTGGTTTCAGCTCCGTGGGGCCGCAGGCCCCACCATCTGAAAATCTAAGACATTAGGGCTTAAGTGGAAATTAAAACTAGACCTGATAATCAAAATGCATAAACCAGCGTGAGGAAAATCAAATTTAGGAATAAATTATATCAATAAAAAGTTACAAACTACATAAATACAAAAAATATTTAAATAATAATAATAATTTTAAAAAGAATATAATAGGAGATTAGAAAGTTGTGAGAAATTATCTAAGGCAGGAAAAGGTTAAAGGAAAAGAATGCACAACAGTGCGAGGGGGTGGGGGGACTCGGAGTGAGATAGTCATTCTTGGTCCCTAACGGTTCTGTTTATCATTATGATCAAAAACAGGAATTTTGGTTATTTCGGGGTTATTGATATCCGGCAGTTTTCCATAGAAAATTTTAGCAAGTTTTTGAATGAACTGCTGAAGGGAGGTGACATTTAATGCATTTCGTATATCAATATTTTGATGACCTGGCGTTTGCAATCATTCTTAGGGTTTTGTTTTCAAGCACCTGAATGCTTCGTAAGTTACTTCTGGCAGCGCAGGCCCAAATGGGACTCGCGTAAGTGAGAATTAGTCTGAGATACGCTAAATAGATCAGTACCTTGTTGTTGAGATTTGGACTAGAGTTCCTACAGATTAAAGAGCATTGGGCGCGGAATGCTTTGTCATATTTTCCCTTGATCTGGCTAGTATGGGCTCATCAGCAAAGAGTCGAAGGTCATACATTTTACTAATTATGCTGTTAGCATACCAGTAACGTATGGCTAATCCCTGGATTGTATTATTCATTCTGAGATATTAAGATTACTAATTAGGATCAGCTCTATCAATATCAATGTCGGTTTGCCTTAACATCTGTGCCAAGTTTTTGATATGTTTTGATATGTTCTTTAATTCATCAAGGATAAATAAAGTAGCACTGAGGCATTCAACCTTTTCTCTTTTGAGATTTACAACATTTGGTTTTTCTTTAACATCACTTAGGTCCTGTTTAGAGTCAGGAATACTAAAATTGTCACCTTCCATATCAGCAAAGGTGATTGACGTGTCCACAGGTCTGTATTTTTGAATAATGTTTGGGGTTTATTTTGATGACTTTTTAAAATTTTTCGCAACCTTTCCATGAGGCTAGAAGACCTTCTTTACCGCAGTTAATGCATTTGGGGTTGGCTATTTTTCCCTGTTCATTTAGTTCGAAGATTTTGTTGCATAACTGATGGGCGTGCTCTTCGCCACATTTCAGTCATTTAGCCTTCATGCTGCAAGAAGCAGCGCTGTGATGGTATAGGTTGCAGTTAAAACACATAAGTGTTCCAGTATATTTTTCGATCTTTACTTTCATGTAGACAATCTGGTTTATTTCCTTGAAGCGGTTATTGTTTTCTGTGTTAGACAGCGTAACTTGAAATAGTCTGAGGGGGCGTTTGTGCGCAGGCTCGTGAGTTACACTACTTTTTCGACTTTTAGATTATAAACTTCCTCCAGGAAAGCTTATTTAAGCTAAATAAGCCTTAAGCTAAATTTAAACTTGGAATAGCCAATAATAGTCTAATTTTTAAACTTAATAAATGCGAAATAAAGGAGTTCTCTGTTTTCAACTTCCTTGATATTTTTTTCGAATAATTACAGCTGCCTAAAATTCTCCATGGCAGTAAAAATTACTTCCCTGTTAAAGACATTTATTTTATTTCAATGCCTTTAAATACCAAAGGACCCTCAAGAAACAAATCTGTATTTATAATTTCTTTGTAAAAATTTGAATGAGATTGACATTTCACGCTGCTATAGTAATGAAGAGGAAAATGAGAATTTTATAGATAAAGATAGGGGACCTGTTATCACAGGTGATCTAAAAATAATAAATTCTGACTATCTTCGGGAAATCATAGAAAAGGTATCTAAATTCAGATTAAGAAATAAAGTGAGCCTTTAGAGAGCGGTTGGTTTCATTGGCAGACTTGAATATATTCATTGCAAACATAACTAGAAAATATCATTGGCCTATTGAGGGCTTTGGTGAATGGAAACATCACATTTTGATGGAGACCAAGCATTTAATTAACAACGAAAAGAAAAATCATCAATAGAGGTATTTTCTTTGAAACAAATCTTAAAAAACAAATTGAAAATTAAAAAGGAAAATTTTGTTTTCACTACCGTAGACAAAGCAGAAAATAATTTTTGTATTATGTGTAAATTACACTTCAAAGAGATTATGGTCAATGAGTACAATTCAAACATCACATATCAACTTATTAATTGCAATAAAAAAGAACTCTACAAAAGAATGTGAGCCTTAGCAAAAAAAAAAATTAAATCAAGACAAATAATTTAACATATCCTTACCTTTTCCCTACTATTAAATTTCACAAAAATCATTTAAAATTCAGATTTGTTACATGTGGCACAGACAGTTAAATTTTTTATTTTGAAAATTCTTCTTTAATATTCTCAAAAAAAAAATTGAAAAAGAAGAAAATTTTATAATTAGTAGCAACAATGAAATTCTGAACTTTCTTAAAGATAATGAAATTCATAGTATCAAGACTTTTGAATTTGAGAATCTTTTCACCAGCCTCCCACATGAAAAATTAACTGAAGCATGCATTATTTTATATGACTTATACCTTAACTCTAATTTCATAGATAAAAATAGATGGCTAGAAATTTGCAATATTTACATCTGTGAAAATTATCTTTTCAGTGGAATCAGCTACTACGGACAATCATGTGGTCTTCCAATGGGTACTAGTTTTTCCAATGCAGTGGCGATTGTTTTTCTTCATACGTTCGAGAGAGAATTTTTTCCGATTTATTTTATTATTATTTATTGTTTATTTTTATTTATATTATTTATTATTAGAATTATTAAAAAAACCACATTTCTGCCTATTGTTATATTGATGACCTGATTGTATTTGACTTTGACAACCCTGAATGTTTAATTAACTGCTATCCGGAAGAACTTAAACTGAATAAAACCAATGGTAATAACTATAATTGTAATTATTTAGATCTAATAATTAAAACTTTAGATTCAGGCATTTCAGTTGGTACCTATGACAAAAGAAATGACTTTAATTTTAGGGCTATTTCTCTTTGTCATTATCATACCAATCTCAACCTAAAAGTCATAAAACTCAAATCAAAAGAATAGAAAATATTTGCATCAACCATTCTGCTTGTGTCAAGGCCATTGAATATTTAAACATTAATTTAAAGTTAAACGTTAATACGGTTATTTAATATTTCATTAAGTTTGTTTATTGATAGGGAAGCGTTATTTCATCTAGATTCTATTTATTTCTTAGGGCTTTTGCAATATTTAGTGACTCATTATCTATTAATATTTTTTATCTTAATTATTTGTGATAACTCTAATAAGGTGAGAGAACGTTGTGGATATTTATTTTTGACTATGGATAGGGTAGCTTTATTTCATTTTTATTTTTAGGGATATTGCAACTTTTGTGTTTTAATTTTGTATATTATTACTTTTATATTGATATTATTATATTATTACCTTTATATTTTATTTTATTATATTATTACTTTCATATTGACATTTGATATTATTACTTTTATATTGGTATTTGATATTATTATATTATTACTTTCATATTGATATTTGATATTATTATATTATTACTTTTATATTGATATTTGATATTATTATATTATTACTTTTATATTGATATTTGATAATATTATATTATTTCTTATATATTGATAATTGGTATATATATATATATATATATATATATATATATATATATATATATATAACCCATTACTACTTATTGCTGTAAAAAATATTGCAGAAGTTTTAGGCTAATTTTTTTAAGATGTTAATAGAACAAACAAAAGATTCTCGATATTATGGTTATGAACATTGTCAAGCTAATAAAATTGCGAAATATCAAACATTTATGTGACTTTATAAAAATTAAAATACTAAATAATTGCTTTCTAAATAATTTATTATGCAAATGACAAAAGACTCCTTTCATTGGACCAATGAAACATAAGTGCACAATGAAAAAACTTGATTGCCATCAACAAAAGAACATTATAAAAATGAATGAAAGATTCATTGCTTGATTACAATAATGATACCTTTTTGAGCTTCTCTAATTCTGTTGGAAATAGATCTTGCCTTTTGATATTCTTTGAATATTTACTTTACGCATTCCAAATCTTTGCTTTTAAATGTATTGTAACTGACATGATGCGCACGATTGTACTGGTGTTATTGAAGAAACTATGTTGTTGCGCTATGGTAAATTTGTTCTTCATTTAATGTGTTTTACTGTATCTATTGTATAGGAACTATATTGTATAGTATTTAATAAATCTATTGTATCCTTTCTTCTTTCTTTTTTAATTCATTGGCAAAGAGATCGACTTTAGCAGCCGCCCTTTGTGTTTGCGACTCTAAGTTTAATTATTAAATGACTTGTTTATGTATGCCTGACTACTCTTAAAGTTTTTATAAGGACTTTTGAATAACCCTGCATGTTTGGTGCTGTTGGTATTGATTTTCATATTAAAACCATTAATAACGATATGAAGTAATACTTATTTTTGATTGAAGTTTCAAGAAACTATTTAATTAATTCTACTTCACGGTAATTCTGCATTTATCAATTTTTGAAAAGAATCTACAAAGGAAAATTATGGAACACTATTTCGTAACATTCATTATAAATCAAATTCTGAATGGATTATAAATTTTTTAAAATATAGTTTTGTTTGTAATATATTTAAGCGATTTGAACTGAGAAATGCAATCACAAATATAAAGATTTCGCCGTGACCAGGTGGTAGGGCCTCGGATATGGGATTAAAGTATAATGAATTCGAAACCCGAACCACTGAGCCACAACCTTCATGAACGGGCTAGGTGACGGGGTCAAATGTCACCATGTTGATTTCACCTTGGAATTCGGAGAATCGGGTATGGCTTAAAATGTAGGAGACTGCATCTGTCCATGGTTTAAAATTACGATGTCTGTTTCGAAACAGCCCTCATGTAACTTTAAAGCAGGATGCTAACATAATATAAAGTAACATGACAGATAAATTGAGCTAAGGCTTTAGTTTTTAAATGAACTAGGGGGTTACACCCCCTACTCGCTCCGGAAGTCAACCCCCAAGAATCAAGTTGTGATTCTTTTGGGATAACTACGTGATTCCAGCTCGCTTTGCTTGCTCGCTGTACAGTTATGAGTGTCTGCTAGTAATAGGAAATTATAAATACATCAACAAATAAAGTAAATTTAAAATTTTAGAATAGAATGAAGTTCTAACATTAATTTTTCTTTAATTACTAAAAATCAAATAATCAATTATAAAATTAAAATTTTACCTTTATACCATATATATGTAAATGTTAGAAAGAAATTTGAATGCTAAAATGTATCATAAGATGTTTACAAATGAGAATTATTCTCATCAATCAGAATTCAGGCACTTAAAACTTTTTGGCACACACAATTGAATGTTTTTCAACAGTTTCATTAGCCCTAACTTCATTCCAACAAACTTCTAAATATTCACACTTCTCCATGAATTGTTGCTCAGAAAAGCTTCACCATATGTATACACAATCTCTGCAATAATTATTTAGCCAAGAAAGATGTAACTTTTCTCTCTTGATAGCTATTTATATGTTAAAACCTCAGAAAATTTGAGTTTTTGAAAAATGCTTTAACCCATTTCAGAAACTTTTAGTTTGAAAAGAATAGTTTACGGTGACAATTGGCTTTAAATATGTTCGTGTTCACTATTCAAAATTTTAAGCCATAATAATTATTTACTTTTTCCTTTATAAATTTAACAAAATAACCTTTTTGAAAAATTAAAAAAAATCCTAAAATTCTTGCTTTTTAATCCAAAATTTTAAACATGGTTTTTATCCCACAGAAATATTGATCAGAAAAGCTTCGCCAAATGTATACACACTCACTGCAATAATTATTTAGCCAAGAAAGTTATAACTTTTCTTCTTGGGTTTATATGTTAAAAACTCAGAAAGTTTAAGTTTTCCAAAAATGAGATTATAATCATAGCAATATTCACTATTTGGACTGATTTCGTGCTATATAAAAGCACATTGCATGTTGTGTTATTTGTATTTAATGTTGATTTACCATATTACTTAGTTTTATAAATTTTTGTCTGACTTTCTTAAAAATTCCGTAGATTTCTATTTATTTAGTTGGATATTTCTCGAAATTCCTATGGATATTATAAACGGACTCACGCGAATTCTGTTCACTGTGTGCGTCACTTTCATTAAAAGCTGCTATAAAATTATTAAAAAGATTCCGCTACTTAAATTTCCTCTAACTAATTTCAATGCGATTTAAAAAAATCTTAAATTCTAATCGTTTAATTTTTTATATTTTGTTAAAGAACGCAAATCGCTCCCCTAAAATTGAAAAAAAAAAAATTCTGTTTCCAGTAAATTAAATCCAAAATAGCGCATTCTGATTCGGATGCGCATATGCAGATTTCATTCTACACGGTACTAAGTATTTTGTAAATCGCTACCATTTTATAAAAGCGTAGCCCCAATTTTAAAGCGTATTTTTATTAAAAAGTTTTATTCACTGATTCGTGAAATTATATATTATTTCTGTTGAATAATGTATAAAAACATGCCATGGAAAATAGCTCTTAAAGAAGTTAATGAGAAACTTCGTTTAAAGAGTCTAGTTACAAACCAAACGCCAGGTCAAAGACATTAACGTCTTGCACCCTTAGAATGGGGCCTATTCTGGTACCCCCGGGTGGGGGGGGGGACGTCACTTTTTAAGTACGTTAACAACGGGAAAAGTGACGTCTCCCACCCCAACCGGGGGCACCAGAATAGACCCCAATCTCTTAAAGAGCATACCGTCTCAAAAGAATCGATTAACTACAACCACAAACGGCAATCAGCACACACAATGAAGCATTGGCAGCAGAGAAGTCGACGCAATCTATAACTAGCACATCTTCATGACTGTAACTGTTGAAATTAGTCTTTTTTAGAAAGACAGTGTAAGGCGATTTACGAATGATTTATTGTTGTGAAAGGTTTTGGCGAAAGAATTTTATTGTGATAAACATTTTTGAGAGTCCATGGGAAAAAATTTGAAAATAGTGTGGAACAAAACTCTTTTCTTTAGAAGTCTCAGAGGGATCGTCATCTATTTGCTGTAGCACTGACGACATTAATATAATTAGGGTTATTTCTGATGAATTCAAAATTTTGCTAAAGCGTAATGACAAGACAACTAAGCAATTTAGATAACATTCATCAATTCAGTACATGTTGTAGGACGTTGCTCGTTTTGTTTTAAAATTCATAATATATCATATGATCGAAGCCTGAAGGCACTTACAGATCATAATTCATGTTATGCGGGGTTATTTATCATTTATTCTGAAGAAGCTTTAGAAAAATGACTTGGAATTTTTGTAAATGCGCACTGTGCCCTAAAATATAGAGCTAGTGCTGCAGACGATGTTGGTGCAACAAATCCTTATGTATAAATTTGCCAAACATTGCATGGCGAAGGTTCCAAATTCACAAAAGAAAATGCTTCTGATCGAAGGAACTTTAAAAGAGAGCTTGCTAAAATCTGTATATACTCTTGACAACTCTATGTGGCCCTTTTAGAGTCAATAAATCTAATAATTTTTTTTGCATCAGTTACAGAAAATGAAAAAAAATGTAATTAAATCCTGAACACATTTTGCCATTCTTATTCGCGGATCAACAGGATTTCGTTGTTAAAATCGAGAATTAATACCTCTTACAACCATAGAGGGCGCTACAATCGTTTATCGAACTGTTGAATGTAACTTATTTCTTAGTCTCGTGAAAACTGCTGCGTAATTTGATTTCATTTTTCAGCTCCCTTCAGTCGAAGGAAACTGTTTTAGGAGATTTGGATATTTACATATGACAAGACAATTTAAACATAATTATTTAAAGAATTTATCTTTTTTAAGAAACTGGTGTGAATTTTCGTTTTTTTTTTTGTGTGTGTGCGTCTTTGTGAGAGTACACTGTATAGGGCGTCCGTAATTAAACGACCTTATTCTAAAGTCCTTTACAGATGAAACTTTTTTTCTGAAAACTGTGAAATTTTGTGGAGAACATAATGAAGGGATGGAGATTTGTATGAGCCAAAAAAAAAAAAAAAAATTCCACAATTTGACGCTAGAGGACGCTTTTTGATGAATAGCACGTTAGAATAGAATACATTTACGATAGTTTACAAATTTTATTACAAAAAAACATGTTCCAAATGACTGCAATCATTTTCAGCTGCCATCTGGAATCGTACTTTACTAGGAATAAGATTTGATAATTTTTCAACAGTCCTGATGATAATAACATGAAGTTTATGACTGTAAAGACAAAACTGGTTTTATATCTGATTCTTAAATACATGATTATTACATAATACCATATTACAATAAATTACATATCATTATATAATATTACTTATATTAGATAAAGATACTAGTTGTTTTGCCCTCGTTCCTCGCGATTAAAATACTTTTATGTCCAATATTTATAATGAAAAAATATTTTTGTATACAAAATTATAATTCCTTTATCGTCTGAAACGTTTTTACTTCAAATTTCGTTCATAAATACTGAAGCATAAAAAGGATTTTGACGAATGTTTTGGGTCAATTATTTAAATTTTCACGAATAAAAAGCGTCAAAATAAACCAGATCAATAGTTGTTCCCGATATAAATTATGAATCGTCTGCTTTTAAACATTTCTTTAGTATTCTTCAAGAATTTTGTTCATATTTTCTAGCAACAGCTCTTCATACGTATTCTTGTTCTTTAACAATAAAAACTGCATTGCTACATATTGTGAATTTTAAACACAATTGAATATTTTTTTAATAATTGAAATGAGAGCAACAATTTCAACGAAAATGAAATTTGTGTCACTGAAAAGCTATTTTTTTAAAACTTAACATATATATATATATATATATATATACATTTATATATAGTAATATAACTCTTTCGAAATATATCACGGAAAAACGCAAAATCTTGCTTAATTTTTAATTAACTAAAGTTTATTTATGGTTTGGGCCTTTTAATGTTTGCAGTGATCTTTCACTTCTTGTTTAGAATATTTACAAAAAAAAAAAAAAAAAAAAAAAATTGTTCAAAGTCTCGCCGCTGCCTAGCAACGAAGTATCTATAAAAATGCTTTATGTCAAAATCGTCTGCAAGTAATCAATTTTTTAAAAAAAAATAAAAATTAATAAAATTTGAAGGAAACATTGCACCGAAAAGAAATTGATATCATTGAGAAGTTAAAATTTTAAAGTTTAAGATGATATAAAAATAATTTTTGTCTGACAATTTGTTCCGAAGTTACTGCGGAAAAACGGTTTAGGTTAATTTTTAATTAATTGACTGTTAATTTTCGTCTTTGAAAAGTTCATAATTGACTTCCTCTCGTCTTAAATAATAAGTGTTCAAAATTTGGTTTAAAACAGTCCATTGGATTAGGAGGAGATGTGGGACGTAGCCACATACATACATAGCCAAAATGATTTTTATTTATACTGGGATTGCGTAAAATAACTTTTTATAACAAGTGCTACTACTTTGTTAAAAATCTAAGAGAAAACAATAGTGACGAAGGGCAAATGGTGCATCAAAAAAAAATATTTTATAGCCCCTCTCCCCTCCATCATTGTCAGTGACTTAATTTGTGAACACGTCTCCGGGGGCTCCCCATTATAGCATTTGACTTAAAAAACTGTCATAAATGGATTTATATTATGGAACTATGACCAGTCCAGTGGCGTAGCATTAGTGAGTAGCGCGTAATATAATATTATTTTGTTAATCCTAGTCGTCATCATTGAATTAAAAAGCGCACATGTCATGAGGGGTATAATATTACTTTTAAACCACCCATCATATTTTGTTTTAAAAACAGTGAGTAAGATTTTGACTTCATGTCGCCTCTAAAATTTCGGCCTGGCACATCTTTACCCGCATTTCCTCCGGTCGCTACGTCACTGAAACAGAACACCAATTTTTTTAGGAGTAATGCATAACATGTCGCTTAGTCGTATTATTTTATATGATGAGCATTTTAAAATGCTATACCTGTAGCACAAAAAAAACCCCCGCCATAAATTTATTAATTTGTGTAGCAAAAAAAAAAGTAGTTTTAAATGTTGTTAAATATTTATTCATTTTAATTGACTTCCACAAAAGTTTTGAATTCCCATTTTAAGGAATAATTCCCCAGGTGTTTCGCAGACAGAACATCGGTTTCCTCCGTATCTACTTTTCAGAATTCCATAATACAATAAATGGAATTATGATTCCGTTCTGACACCCACAAATTAAATTGACATTACTAAACTGCCTTTGCTATCCTATGTATACACTTTTTCAGTATTATTTTCAAAAACCCAATAAAAGTCTAATAATTGGGAGAGGGAGAAGAAGGTTGAACATAGAAAAGTTGTGCATGGGCTTACAGGTTATGGTAAACCTATTCAAAAGATATTTTCATAAGTACATACGTAGGAAATTGCGTATCAAAGGGCTGTATAGATTGGCCCCCGCCAATTGGCGCAAGATAAAGGGTCTTAAAAATGACTAATAAAAAAAAAAGTTTAAAAATCAAATTGGTATGTCTCTCTCCGCAGTTTGGTCAACTATCGCAGCGCCACCTACATTGGACAGTGTTTGTGAGAACTACAAACCATAACACGGCGGGATTTGTATATCGAACGAAAAGCAACCGAAACGCTCCATGTTGGCTTGCCGATTGAATTCTTGCTGCTGCTTGTCAAATTTCTCTGATTATTTTTTGAAATTGAGTTTTTTCCCCCTTAGAATTAGGCCCAATACCTTATTTACAATCGATATTAGTGACTATTCCAGTTTTCTCTATAGTATGAGACTACTTTCCTATTCAAGATTCTTGGAGATGAGAATGGCAAGTTTAAAATACTTTTCAAAATTTTTATGAGAGATTACTTAAATAACTGAAATATTTCCATTATATAAAATGCTTATTTTCACTTTTTCTATATAAAATAAGGAAATTTTGTTTTATTTTTGTGCAATTGTTGAAGCATATTAAAATGCCTGTCATATCGAATAATCTGACAAAAATGTGCATGAATTCTTTGAAAATTTTGTAGTGCTGTATTTTGATAGATTTATTGCTACATAATATGACTTGGTAATTAAAATAATTTTAAAAGATATTAATGGAACCTTTGCTTATTACTCTCAGAAAAAACTTATTATAATAATTGCTATAATGTATTGTGAACTGTCAAAGAAATTTACAAGTTAAAATTGTTTTATCAGTAATTTAAAATTGAAATACAGCTGAAAATCATAAATAATACATTTATAATTATATTGTAGATATAAAAGGATAAAATTTTCTACCACTTTTAGCTTATTTGGATTATGAGGAGTAAGTTTTGGTTGTGTTTTTTAGTATGAAAATTGTTGCTGTTATTTGTGCTCTAAGTTGAAGTAATATTGAGATGTGTATTTAGTATGTGTAGTTATATCCGAAGAAAGCTTTTTCTTACAAGTGCCTACTGTGAAATAGAATAAAATGAACTGATTAAATATCTCTAGTTTGTTTAATGTTTACACTTATTTATTATTATTACTTACTGCTACTTTTATCTTAGAAATAATTCAGTATCCTATTATAGCAGCCTTATCCATATTTCAATTCCCGTTTAAGAAGATTCTTATTTTTATTAGTATTTATTTTTAACATACAATTTCCAGAGGCATGTTAAACTATTCATTCTTATTTGTGTAAATAAAATTTCAGAAATTTGTTTAACAAGCATATTAGCTAATACTAGTTTAGTAAAGTTATCTAAATATTTTAATTTGTTTTATTTAACGCAGCTTCATATAAGAAACTTAATTGTTAATGGCTGAAGGTGAATATTTTATTTATAATATTCATGTATTATAATGAAGAGAAGTCTTTAATAAAAAATAAATTGGTGTGTGTTTGTGTTAAATAAATGGAATCTACTAGAAATTTGTTTGTTTTTTCAAGCAGTCTGTCAATGTTGGGGTTGTTTTTCTTCAGGATTTTTGGTCATATGAAATGCACCACGATTTCTTAGAAATTTGTTTAAAAATGCGTAAAATAATTTATGTTTAGAGGAACTCAAATACTATGATTAGATGAACTTACATCATATGATTCTGTTGATCATAGTTTGAATACATGCTTTGATACTGCAGCAATTTTCTAGTTAATTTGACGAAATAAATTTTGGAACTTTTCTGTTTATCTTACAATGAGTCAGTTTCTAATTTATCGTTAGACTCTTCATACTAACAATATTTTATTTAAAAAAATTCTCTTGTTCATTTATTTTTCTTTAAAAGGCTACAATATTTTTAAAATGCCAAATTCATGATACATATACCAGTGGTCTGTGGCAATTAAAAAATGATTGTTGATATTTTTTATTATTAAATATCTTGAAAATTGTTTTTGTTGAATAAGGTATGTTTAAGTATTTAAATTAGAATTGTGTATATTGAAAAAAAAGAAGTCATACAGATACAAGATTAATAATGCTTTAAATTCTCCTACCAAATTTCCTGTCAATTGTTTCATTCATTCATAGAAGGTGGTCCAAGACTGACTGATAGTACATCTTTTATTGAATATCAGCGCAAACATGCGCTTCTACTCAGGCTGAGTGCTTATGAATAGTGTTAGGGAAAAACATGAATAATAAAAGCTAAGTTATCCAACTGAAGTATGACTATGAAAGCCACTGTATTTTATAAGGAGTAGTAGATATAGGTGAGAGTAAAATACGAGAAACAATGAAAGGTGATCTGTTAAATAGAGGGTGTGTCCAGAGGAATTTTTTCTAATTATGGATGTTTAAGGGGGAGTGACCATTTGGTTGTTGAATAAGGGTAGGGATATTTTCCATTCGTATGAGCATATTCAACTCGGCCGTTGATAAGAGGGTTTTTGAGATCTTGATATTGACTGAAGAATTTTCTATAAATATTCTTTACGTGATCTTCTATCATCTCAATTTTGAGATCTTTGTGGATGACATCATTCCTCACGAACCAGGGAGCATTTATCAAGATTTGGAGAATTTTATTTTGCAGTATCTGGATTTTTCTTCTGTGAGTTTTTGCGGTGATACACCAGACAGGGCAGAGTAGTTAGAATTGGCCTAAGTATTTGCTTGAATAATAGCACTTTATTGTTTAGTGAGAGAGGACAGTGCCTTCCAATCAGAGCAATTATCATATGGACTTTATTCCAAAATTTATCAGAGTTCTATTTAGCATGTTTTCTGAAAGAGAGTTTAGTATCAAGTATAAGCCGAATATATATTTGACTTGATTTTCCCAGGTTAAATCTTCTTCCATGAATGAGAGGGTCCTGAGTACTTTGCTGGAGTTTTCTTTTCGAAAAAGAATTGCCTTTGTTTTGTCAGTATTGATGGCCACTCTCCACTTGGTGCACCAGTATTCAATGCTATCTAGTTGAGCTTGGATCGTTTTAATAATGAATCTGATATTGCTACCCTGTGTGAGGATGGCTGAATCATTGACAAAGAGGCAATTGGTGACTTTGTCGTTGCGACGGAAGTCAGAGTTGAAAATATTGTAGAGGCTCGGTCTGAGGGAACTGCCATGAGGTGTTCCTGCTTGTATGTTGCTAACTGTGGAAAGGACTTGATTGGTTTTGACCTGAAATTTTCTGTTTGAAAGGAATCGTCGATTAATTTTGATGAGGTAGTCCGGAAATTGGTATTTGATCAGTTTGACAATGAGAGCCTTACGCCACATTCGGTCAAAAGTCTTTCAGACATCTAAGAAAACTCCTCCTGTGTAGTGTTTAACGTTGAAGTCCTCGACAATTTTGTTTGTGACTCGAAGTAGTTGGTGGGTTCAGCTGTGCTTTTCCCTAAAGCCAAACTGTTCGTCAGGAATAATGTTGTTGTACAGCAGTGATCTTTTAGCCTTTTGAGAATAATTTTTTTTTATAGAGTTTGCTTATGTTACAAAGCAGACTAATTGATGTATAGGAGCCAGGGAGTTTGCGGTTTTGGTTTGGATTAGGGAACATAAGCACATGAGCAATTTTCCAAGCATCCGTGAAGTGTTGTAGGATAAGCATTTATAGAAAAGCTTTGAAAGGTGAGTAACAGCATTGAGGGAGAGCATTCTAATGGCTTTGTTGGGGACACCATCGGGGCCTGTTGCCTTTCAAGGGTTGATCTTTTCAATCAAGTTAATCACTTCTTGAGAGGAGATGAGGTCTGGAGTGAAAGATGTTGTAATATATTGAAATAATTGTTGATAGAATTATTAACTTCGTTGATATGGAGCTTGCAGTAGAGTTCGGGATTTTCTTGAAAGGAGTTTTCTAGGCTTTGTTTGAAGGCGTTGGCTTTTCCAAGAGGGGTATACTTGATCCCGTCAGTGTGAAGAATAGAGGAGTGGGGATAAAATTTTTTGATAAATTTCGGTTCATGTCGTAGAGGGTGTTGTCTTTGGGGTTGATGTCCATATTTGTTTCTTTCCATCTATTATTGTCATAGGTTTCAATGTCCTTTTGGATTTCTTTTTGCAATTTGTAGTCTTTACTTTTGTATGGTGGGAAGAAAGTAATTTGGTAAAGTTTTCTGAGTCTATTTTTCGTTCTAACTTCTGAGATAATTTCTTTGGGGAGTTGTCTGAATGGTCAGCTGATAACTTTGGTTCTGGTGGAGAGGTTTATTGCAGATGTGATGCAGCAGGTGAATTGTTGGATTGCATTCATGGATTTCGGATTCTGAGTCCATTTTCGGGTTGCCAAGGATGCTATTATGGATTAGTTCTCAGAACGTCTTCCAGTTGGTAATGTTAATGTTTTCGGAGCCGGAGAAAAGGTTTGAGTTAATATTGGGTCCAAGTCTTGTAGATACATAAATTTAAATCAATTTAACCATTCTTTATTTCTGGTGCGTAAATTATGTGTTTTGTTGATTGCATTAATTATAAATATTGAAATTTCAATGGTTTTAATATATAAAGCAAAGTAGTAGTTGTTTAAGATAATTAAAAAAATGATTGCTTTAAATTTTATTATTAATTATCCTGCAAATTGTTTTTGCTGAATAAAGTATTTCAATAGAGTATTTAAATTAGCATTATGTATATTAAAAAACAGAAGTCTTACAGATACAATATTAATTACCCTATAAATTTCCTGTCAGTTGTTTCATTTATTCATGTAAAGGTAGTCAATGTCACCATTTTTTAATTCAGGTGTGTTAATACTGTGTTTCATTGATTTTATTAATTATAGATAACAGGGGTGGCGCCAGAGGGGGGACCGGGGGGGCCCGCGCCCCCCCCTGTCCCGGATGCTGTGCCCCCCCGTCGGGGAAAATTTTGGTACGGGGTATTCAACTGTAGTTGATAAATAATAATCTGGCGAAAATTTGAGACCAATTTCATTACGCCCGTCCCCCTCTGTCTGGGATATCATGCCCCCCCCTGTCAGGCAAATCGGCCCCCCGTCGGGCAAACTCTAGCGCCATTCCTGATAGATAATGAAACTTAAAGAACTGAGATAATTAAAAATATTAGTGTTTATATACTTTATTACTGTTAATCTTGAAAATTTGTTTATTTATTTGAGATATACATATAATGTTTCCAGAACTCGTGAATTTTGTTCCAATTTCATAAAATGTTTAAAAAATTAAATATAGACCTTTTTGATAATCAAATAGAGCACAAAGAGAAAGCACAAGTGTTTTTCATTCCTTCTTTCATCCGTATGACGATTAAACATAAAGTAAAAATGATGAACAAAGATTTGAAACTCAATATTTTAAATTATGCTCAGTATTTGGGGTTTATTAGAAATGTTATTAAATTTGTTATATTTTGTTACTTATTATGTGTGCTCAATAAAATAGCTTGATATTATTTTGAGTCTGACATTTATTATAACATCTTGGTGCAAAGCTGAATAACGTTATTTTTTTTTCTGGGGTTACAAAAATTGATAAAAATTAACTTTACAAATGATTTTTCTGTATTTTTTAAATCTATAATAAGAATGTATGTGAAGTTATGAAAAATAATTATAATCTGAAAAAGATAGTATAATATTAACTTAATCAACAGAAAATAATCTCCTGAGTATTTTTTAAAAAAAATTATGATTGGAAAGAACTTTTCTTGAAAAAGACTAAATATAATTTGTTTATTTGAAAAAAACTTTATACATCGTAAAATATATATCCACATGTTTTAAATTATTGGTATTCTACAAAGAGTAAGATTCAATTACTGAGAAAAACGTTATTTCAGAATTAAATTATTTAGGCTGTAAAATTAACAATGTATCAAAAGAAATCTGCTATTCTTAAATTTAATAATCATCGAAAAAAGATAATAATTAAATAAAAATAATGGCCATAGGAATCGAAATAACTGTTTACATCGTTCTCATGGCGATAAGGAAACTTTCGCGGCACAGAGACATAATTCGATTAGTTCCCATTGTCACACATTGGTGGCGTACTGTTTATGTGAAGTGCAATGTTAAAAAAGTTGCCATTAGTGTCTATGGGACTGAGACCTCTGTATCTCTTTCTCTGTGGTTTGCATACTTCTTCACCGGTATTTTACAGGCGAAGTTCATGAGTACTTGTGCTAACGTTATCACTGTTGTGCTTCGTTCGGTTACGTATTGCTGTACCGCAGATGAAACGCAATAATACGAGCTTCGGAGATGATACGAATACCTGGCACATGGAAGGAAACAGACTATCAGATTTATTCGTGGAAGGAAGAAAGCTATTTAGATTTCTATATCAAGCTTCACCAACGTGTATGAATGGGCCGGAAATAACGCAGAAGCGCAGAAGGCAGGATTATAGTAAGAGTGCATGTCTCTGGAAAAGTCCCTTGTCAGATTGGTAATTCTCAACTAGTGAGAGCTGCCACCAATGGTGCAGCACTCGGTTCCTGATGCAGTGGTTTCTGTCATGGGGCCTTCAGGAATCCGCACAGAACTCGTGGGACTGGCAAAAGGAAAAATGCTTTGCATGTGATGTTTGTGGAAAAGTTTTGGTAAAAAAAGCCATCTGCATCAGCACCAGAACGCATTCAATTTGAGAGCAACTTCGTTTGTGATAAGTGTGGCAGAAGATTCTCACACAGGCGACCTTGCAAGCATATCAATTCACACCGGAGAGAAGCCTTTTCATGTCGATTGTGACAAAATTCGGCAGAAATCAATCTTAATGAGCATGTCCGAACTCACACCGGAGAGAAGCCCTTTTCATGTCTAGATTGTGACAAGAAATTCGGGTAGAAATCCAATCTTAATGATCATGTCGAACTCACCGGAGAAGCCATTTTCATGCTCTAGGTGTGACAAGAAATTCAGGCACAAATCCAATCATAATGATCATGTCGAACTCACACCGGAGAGAAGCCCTTCGCTTGTCAAATATGTAGCAAGGCATTCGCGCGAAAACGCAATCTTGCATTATATCTCAGTCCACAGGAGGAAAGCCTTACAAGTAATTGTGTGGTATGGCTTTCCGCAGACAAAGTGATTGCAATGAGCACTACAAGGGGAGACATGGCGGAAAGTAATATTTCCTCAGCCCAAACAAGTGAAAAAATATTGAATTTTCATTTTATATTTCTGTTTTTATTATCCTATTCGTATTGAAAATTGAGCTTCTTAATTTGAGTGTTGTTTTGACAATTATTTAATTTTAATTTCTTGACGAATTGTAATGTTTTTATTACTTTATTTATCTACAGTGCTCTTAAAAATGTAAATTAGTTTTTTACAACGTCAGAGAAAGCGTGCTTTCTTATAAAAATATTCAAAAAAAATTGTATTTTTTTTGTATATTTGAACAACGTTTTATACTTTCTAGAAATATTTTGAATACCTAAAAGATACCATTTAAGATATGTTAAAATCTAATTATTGTTATTTTTACTTTATTTCATTGATTAAAGAGATGGAACATTAAATGTCCTCCAGACAGATTTTAAGGGCATGACTTTCTCTCTTTTGGAGATGCGTAATTTGCATAGTTATCCAGATCGATGAAGTATTTTACAACTTCATATAAATCTTATTTTATTTATATTCGTATATTCTAAATAACACTTTTATTGCATTGGCATTAAAGATGTGATTCATGAGTAGAATATTTTTTGTAATATCGTTGCAATAGAGCTTTTTTAATATTTTGTATTCACTAGTTTTCGGTGTGTGTAAATGACTATAATATTGTTCCGAATTATCAAGAAATTAGCTTAGTTTATTCCACTTATCAACTACGCGCATCTAATAATTTTCATTTCGAGAACCGTAAAAAATATAGATTTATTTTTTTCAGCGTATTAATGCGTTATATATATAATATATATATATATATATATATATATATATATATATATATATATTATATATATATATATAAACTTTTATTCAAGATGGAAAACTTTTATGAATTGTTTATCAATTAATAGATTATGATATATGTTAAACCTCTACATTTAACTCTTATGAATCTTTTTTTTTCAGTTATGCACTTTAGTGGTCCCATAAGACACATAAATAGACTAAATTCTATTGTTAATTTTTACGGTTTTAGTG